>RPOG01000647.1:0-272822 GCA_008086565.1 Thalassoma bifasciatum | reverse complement strand
GGTAGTTTGTCTTATAGTAACGCTCCCCGTCATTGTACAGACACCAGGCTCAGCAACACAAAGCTCTCTTCTTGGTCCTATGTTGACTTTCCCTGTCTTCTCTCCTCTGCTCCTTTTTTCTGCAGATAATTTCTGTCAGAATCTCACCGACACCCTGGAGGGCACACCTGGCCTGCGCGTCGTTTGGAGCACCTTCAAGCCGTTATTGCAGGGGAAAGTCCTCTACACTCCTGATACACCTGCTGCTCGCCGCATCGTGAAAGAGGCAAGTCTGGACTCAAAAATGTACCATGTGCACCCACAAACTCTTCATGCACCGGAACAAAAGCTGATATATGAAGTTGAGTAATAAAAAACACTTTGCAGGTTTTTGAATATATTGTGAGCACAGGATCAGGCGGGTAAAAGTAATTTAATCAGAAACTGTGTGAAATGTGAAGAGGCCTCCAGTGGAGGGAACAAAAACAACTCATGTCACACAATATTACCACCTAGGGAAGAAAGTAAAAATAATACAATCGTTAGTCAGGAGGCTGCGGTGAGTGTGATGTATTTTCATGACATGACATTTCTCCGAGATATTAGCATCATTTTGATAACCGCATAAGCAAAGCAAACAACAGGCAGGCAGTCAGGTTTTTGCATGGAGAATACATAATGAGTTCACAGCAAGAGACCCGGTGCAGGCGGAGGAGGCTTCTCTTCTCACTCCAGACATAGTCGGATTGTTTACAAGTCACTGTTCAGGGGTAAATAACCCCATTTACATTAGTCACCACAGGGGGTGGCAGTGTTGCAATGTGATGAGCTCCTCCAGGGATTAGCTGAAATATGCAGATGTGAAGTACTTTCATGTCTGGATTTGCTCAGAGCGAGTTGAAGCTGCGCAGTGAATATTCCTTCGGATTGGGAAAGGTGAAATAAGTGTTTGAAAAAAAAAACTTTGTTTTGTTCTTTGTTTCAGGCAAACAGCACATTCAACGCCTTGGCGATGCTAAGAGAGCTGGTGGATTCGTGGGATGTGATTGGGCCACGTGTTTGGGACTTCCTTGAGAACAGTACACAAGTCAACACCATACGGGTAAGACCTGAGTCAGTAATTATCTTAAAGATGTGGATAATAGTTTCTTAGAAAGAGACAGATGACACGCAAGCTCTCAATTGGCTTTGTACACAGGATGGAGTATTTCTATTTCCGCTTTCATGAGTGTGGGATTGTACACTTCCGGTTATGAGTAGACGACAGCGTGTCAGGATCTGTTTTAAATGTGTTTTGAAGGTTTTAAGGACGTAAAGCTATGATGCTCATGAGCGCTAGCTTAGCTCATCACCTGTTCACATATGGGCTCCACTGTGTGACTGTCATGGCTTGTCCCAAGCTCCCGTGTTGTTTTGCTAATTTTGTAAAGCCCCTGCATCTCTCTTGCAATAACTGTGGGTTTATGAGGACTGCTCCTTTTTTATGTTTTTACTTATTTTCATGTAAAAGGTGAAGCACTTACTCTGCTAGCTTTGGCTTGTCTGTACACTTGAAAAACTGAAAATCAAAGCAAGTCATTCTGTCTTTTTTTTATTAATTTTTTTGTATTATTATTCTTGATGTGAGCTTCATTCTACTCATAAGTCAAGGAAAATGTCATTTAAAGACAAGTAAGATCTGAATTGCTTGTAACAAGTAAAAAAATCTGACAATGGGATAAGAGGGAAAAAAAAAAGTTGAATCAAGACATATTTCTAATTTCAAGAATTTTCACGAGATAATTTTTCTTATCCCATTAGCAGATTTTTTTTACTTTCTACAAGCAATGTTTTGTCTAAATTTTGTCTTTAAAAACTTGAAATAGGACATTGGTATGACCTGGTTCGGCAAATGTGGCTCAACTCAAGAAAAACAAGACAATTTGTACTTCAAAAAAGACAAAATGACTTGCTAAAGTTTCTGCCTTAGCACTGTATGGGAATTAACATGTTATTTGTTAACATAATGCTACTGTGTTGAATTTATAAAAAAAACTCTTTAGTAGCTCCAAAGCTTTTAGCATCAAATTGTTATATGTTTGTGGAAAGAATGGTAACACAGAGCAAGGTTTATGTTTATAGTTTTGCTTTTGTATACACATACGACTAAGTATACATTTTTTAAATATTGCTGTGCATGTTTTGTTGAAATGTGGATAATGTGCTGTTTTTGAAGAAATAACTGATAAGGAAATTATAGATCATGTAAAACTGAAACAATAAACATATGTATAAAAGCTAAGAGTGGCAGGAGCAAAATAAGGAAAGAAATAGATCAATCCTCATCCAGCATTGTGTTAATAAATAGTGAGCATCATCGTTTAAGTACCTTAAAACCATCAGAACACATTTAAAGCAAATCCTGACACACTTAAGGTTAAAGTTGCTGCTTGTACAAGCTGATGTACATTGCGGATTTTAACCTGACGTAAAAGTTTTGAAGGCATCCAGTATATAATAAAGCTGTTTTGTTGTTGAACCTTCTGTCGTCTATTCAACACCGAAAGTGTATGGAGCCAATAATGAAGATTTCCCCACGTGCGCAAAATCAGCCTGATTACATAACCATGCCTACCAATTACCTTCAACACAAGAGAAGACAGAAGTCACAGGTTGATGATGAAATCCCTCAGCTTCCTATAAAATCTGCATCCTTTCAGGTGAAAATCAGTAAAGTATGAAGATGATGAGCCTCTTATATACTTGTGAAGTGAGAATGTACGTTACTTGTATATCAATTTGCTGCACCGTCTGTTAGATATGGAATCCGAGGGAGGAAAGTAATTATGGATAAGTGCAGGATAATTTTCATCCTGGCAGAAAGGATTATCTATAGAAGGTAGAGGACACAGACTCTCTCCTTCCCTCTCTCTTTGCCTCTCACCGTATTTCCTTGACACTGACATTACTCCAGTGTCACTCCAAATGAGCTTATAGGCAGCTGGAGGGGAGCAGACATTGGGAGCTCCATATAGCCAGGGTATTCATTACCCTAGCCCTAACCTTTACACAAATGGGCCGGCAATCCTCCTTTGTCTTCATTTTCTCCCCCAGCCCGCCGCTCTCCCTCTACGCCCCTCTCCATGAAGCTGGTGGCTGCAGAGGTTTGTCATCTTCAGAGGTCCTTCAAGGTCGCAGACACATTTTACGCTTATGGACCAATTACCATCATGGCTGCAACTACATCTGAGAAAGTAGAAGAAGAGAGAGAGTGGAGCTGAGAGGAGCGTTAGTCTGTAAATACATTTCTTTAAAAATACAGCGTCTACACATTTAAGATGTAATCCTTTGATTCTGCTACAGCCTTGGTAACCATGGCAACAGCATTGGTGGTTGAATACTACATGCCCCAGAATTTGAGCTACTTAGTAATATATATGAGTGAGGAGCAACTGGTGTGTGAGATCACTCTGCTGCTAAACAGAATCGTATCAGCTCAAATTCAATATCTGTTAAAACTAGACCGTCCGTCTGCCCTGTTATCCTGTTCGCTTACCTTCATGAGAGGATCAATACATCCCAGAGACACTTACAGCCCCCCATGAAGGACAGGTCTCACCTGAGCAATGAATCTTCAATCCTGACCCCCCCCCCTCTTCTCTCTTCTCCCTTCCCTTGCTTCCAGTGTAAGTGCATGAGCAACAGAACAAGCCTCCATTAGATAAATGTCCCCAATGATAAAGAAAGAGAGTAGGTACAACTGCATGTTGTTTAAATTCAGCACAAGAAGGAGTTTATGTATTCAGTCAGTTCAGGTCTGAATTCAGAGTTTGGAACAAAAATCTGGTTTGTGTTGTTTACCCTTTGTCCTGGATATTTGCAAACAAATTAGAGGAAGGAAACAGAGCTGTGGGACATGTTGTAAATGCAATATCAAAGTGTAACTCCCCAGATTTTATGGTCAAAAAAAGAGTGTTTGGTCTGTCTTAGCACTGGTCCTACACTGTACTCTAATGGCTAAAATACACTGGTTCCATGTATAAAGAGCCTGTGACTTTCAAAATTAAACAAACGGTCAAAATTATATTGTATTTAGATTGGCCATGACAAAAACGGACATAATGAGTAGAGACATGCCAGGAGTCAACAGTTTTGTATTTTTTAGCTCAAATGATGTACAGATATAACAGATAATATATAACAGCCCAGATGTAACTGGTGTATTTCAGGCGTTATGGTTTAGGCACACGGATATTTGCATATTCTTGTATTTTGAGTGCAATTTGCCAGTAAAATGTCGCTTTCCATTCAGCTGTGGTGCTGAAGCGCATCCACCACTGTTTAAATGGTATGAGGTGAGCAAACAAGTGCTGGCCAATCAGCACATTCAAATTGAACAAAATTTTTAATATAAGACAAACACAAGCACCCCAGTTAGATATAAGACATAAGGAAGACTCAAATGGAAATTTTTACTTATTACTAGTGTAAAATTACTCTGATTACCTGCAATTATCACTTAAATTCCTTGTGTTACACAGCTTCAATAAGATATATTAATCACAGATGCCACTAACAATTATAATGCTCATTTAGAAACAAGATTAATTGGAAACTCATCAAATAAATGTTGCTGAAGCTCTCTAAAGGGTGAAAGATTTGTTTGATTTAATGAAATAATGTTGATCCTTTCATTTAGCACTCAAACAATAACCTGTTACACAAACAATGCCTTTTGGGTTTTCAACAACATGTATATCCATTGTGCAAGACCATTAACACTACAGGTCCCAAATGACTTTCATGGTAGGAGTATGTGACTCCTAGCTTTTTCACATTATGGTTTAGGGGGAACTGGATTTAGGCATTCCATTAATCACTCCAATTAAAAGAAAAAAAATCTAGGAACAATTCTCTCTATTGTACTGAAGCTCATATATTCGTTTATTGAGATGCTCCTTAACATCTGAATTTGAAGTCAGAGTTTCAAATTGAAGAGGCTCAATTTTGCCTTTTGACTCACTAAATCAGAGCTTTTCGGTAAATTAATTGACTGAAACCAACGGTTTGAAAATCACTGGTGTAGTCTTTTTTTGTACTCCAGTGATGTGCCAATGAACTCATCTTAGTTGGTTTAGTTTCCTCTCCTTTCCCACTTGACAGCTCTATAATCACTTTAATTTTAGTTTATGTAGTCGCGCAGTCATTACAGGAGAAGTCTGTGTTTTGTTAATAATCGGGGGTTAATTTCACAGCAGCTGAAAACGTTTGAGATTCTAGGTGGGAGTGAGGCGAACAGTTAAATAGAGGGCAACACATTTAAACTAACAGGTGGGAGTAAAAGTACCTTATTATGCGAGAGTTATTGCATCCTGAGCTCAGAAGCATTTATTCCCCTCAACAGTAATACATATACATATTCATGTTTTGTATATGAGCTGTGTCGGGCTGAAGAGCAGTACCCGGGTTATATCAGCTCCCACATCAGTGTATAAATCCAAGGAATGATTAGTGGTTTGATTCATGACCTGAGGTAGCGGATGGATACTTTGGTAAATGATTCTGTCATGATAGCAGGAGAAATGAGGATATTAGCATTTGCTGCATTTCTCTGGGTTGTGTGCTTGAATTTTGTGTGTGTTTATGTTTGCATTTGTGCAGATTCAGTGTATTGATTTGCATGCATCAACACATCCTTGTCATGAATGTAGTTTTTCCACATGTTAAAGATCCTGACCATTTCTAGGGGAGAATGAAACAACCCAATAATGATTGATCCATCATGAATCTGAAATAATGCCCTCACGCATCCATTTCTTTTGCATCCAGTCTTTGCTGGCGAACCCCGTGTTTGCTTCTGCCCTCAACCAACGTCTCAGCGGCTCATCTTGGACAGCCGAAAAGCTCGCCAACTTCCTCTACAACGGTCCCCCAGAGGATCGTCCACCCGGCATGCCGGCCAGAGACTGGAGAGATGTTTACAACACAACCACTCAAATCCTGAAGCTCCTTTCCAAATTCCTCGGCGTGAGTAACTCTTTTGTCTCTGTTTTTATTAAACCCGCAGCACCTTGTGAACCTGGGCTCCCTGCCCACTCCAGCACTGGAGGGTTCTCTGACCTCTTCACTAAAGTGAGAGATTGGATTAAAGAAAGAGGACAAAACAGGCTGTTCTTTGACATTTGAGATTTTCTTAAACAAAACTCTCACTGGTGAGGAAATTGGTAATACATATTTTCTCTGCCCTCCTGCTGCTGTTCCCTTTTACCCTCTCCCTCCTGTGTTATTTGTCTGATTCACCTGATATTACCCGTGTGGTTTCTTTGGCTGGAGTTAGCGATGAAACAAGTGCTGTATGACCTTTAAAATGCTTCATCTTTGTTGAGAAAAAAAAAAAAAAGTCATGTGTCAGATGTATTCTTCAGATTCTTAGTTTCCTGGAGAAATGATACTGATGAGCTATCTTTCAAATAAAGAGCATGTGCTGGAAGTGCAGTGTTGGACACTGAGAAACAATGCATTCAATTTTCTTTTATCATCTTTCATGAAAAAGCAACTAGTTTTTTGAGGCAGTATTCAAAAAAGAATGACGCTCCCATGCCACCTCCTGGTGTACAAAAGTGATGACGGGAACTAAAATCTCACGCTGTTGACATCTTTTTGATTCAAAGGCTACGCAGTGTGATCGTCTGGCCGCCCTCTGGCATTGTTTACCTTTTCCCTCCCACTGACCAAAACACATATTTGACCCAGTCATAAGCAGTCTACAACACAACAGATTTTTGATTCAGTTTGAGGCAAACATCATTTAGATAAATGGCAAAACAATGGTGATAGCAGCTGTTGTGTGTTAGTCTTCTTGCCATTTCTTCTCTACATCACTAGGACAGAATTTTCATCAACAGAATGCTTTATTTGTCACATTATCTCCTTTTTTAGCATAAAATACCTCCTCAGAACATACATTATCATGGAATTGAACACACATGCTTCATTCTGCATGACAAGTTCTAGTTAAATTGACCCAACCATATTTGAAACAAGTCCAACCTGTTCCAGCTGTTAACTTGAGTGAGGAAGTACACTTTAATTGTCCTCAATGCAGCCAGTCTATAAAGAGAGCTCCAAATATTTTGGCTTCACCTTTAGGCATGTGTTTTACAATGTCCATCTTTTCATACATATTTAAGTTTAACATATGTTAAGTCAACCATCTTATGTTTTCAACTTACGGCCATTTCTCTGTTAGCTTGAAGCAGGAAGGCTTTGTGAACCACAATGCAGCCGGTCTGTTAAATTGGCTCAAAATTTGTTGGCTTCACCTTAAAGCATCTGGTATGTCATCCAGCTTTTAATGCAGGCTTTAACGGAGACAATGTATGTTGACTTTTAATCATGTTTTCATGATATGATGCTTTTACTAACAGATCTAAGGTTTAAGAAACATTCATCTGTATTGTTGACATAATTGCTGCACTTAAATATTCTACTTTATCTTTCTGAATGTGTGGCTGTGACAGTTCTGGCAAAACAGTGTGTAAGAAGAGTGTCTTGTGTTGAAAACATGATGTATCTATGTCGAGCACTCACTGTGTTTTGTTACTCAGCTCTTTTGTTGCTATATCTGAGCTCAGCTGCTGTTTAAACTGGAATCAAGAGTTCTCCAGATGTCATGCATTTTATTTCATCTTATTTTTATCTTTCTCACTTCATCAGCTTTTATCTTTTTTTTTCACAGAACAAGCAAGGAACAGCTCTGCTCTTTTATTCATTAAAGTTTAATATCCTTGACTTAGCAAACTGTCGAACTCACAAGGAAGATCTGTCGCTACATTGCTTCCATGATAATCATAAAAAAACATTGTTATAAGCCTGACAACAGTGAATCCACACAGGCATCAAACATACTGGTGTCTCTAAGTAGGAACACACACACATACTGTTGACATTGATATATCGATCTGTGGCACAGTTTGCAGCAAAACCCTCCTTTTGCTATGTTGTGTGATCAAACACATGTACAAAGCCCACCCAAACCCCCTGCCATGCACATTCACACACTAGTACACACACTAATACACACACTATCAATCCACAGTCAGGTACGATGGCAGGTTGGGCCCTTGGGGTTGGTCATACACAGCCCATGAAATTCCAGCATAATGCAGTCAGGTTTGAGCCGGCATAGAAATAAAGATGCTCAGGATGGACACTGAGATAGGAACGGATAGAAACAACATTTATACCAGAGTCCCCTTAATTAGTTGTGTGCATTAGTTAGGTAATGCACTTATCTTTCAATCTCAAAGATAAACATTTCATCTGGGTTATTAATCCACATTATTTAGAGAAGATTACACTTTGCAATCACTGTTCCTCCGTAAACCAGACTATTTTCCACAGCACAAATACAGAGAAACAAGCAAATTAACCTTTCTCGTCCAAAACAAAAATAACACAATAAAGAAAGAAAATGGCTCCCATAATGCTCCTTAGAATTAGGCCAAGATGGGATTGGCAAATTATCAGTCAGGCCAGTTTCTTCATCTGAAGCATGATAGTGGATTGCTTAACTTTATCTGCCAGCCAAGTGGTCAAAGACCAAAGAAATGCTTTAACAAGCATTTCTTATTCTTTATGGAAATGCTGTGTTGGGTGAGGCATTTATCAAGAAAAAAGGAAATAAGAAAATAACATTTGTTTTCTTTTATGCATTACAATGACCCTCTGGAACCCCTGTTGTAACTTTATTGGAATTACAGCCCCCCAGACATCCCAATTTTCCTCACATGGGTGTTTTAAAGCATTATTTCAACCTCTACCTGAAACACATTGTTTTGGCTGCTGTCTCTTTAAGGCTTCCCGCATCACAAACCCCCATCGATCTGATTGGCCAGCACTCTGGAGGCTTTTTCGGGAGATCTATGGGCAGAGTTTGATGTTTGATGCTGAGATACCAAAACCAATCCGTTAAAAAACAGTTAGGAGATCTTTGCCCCATGATGACCTCATCATTTTTAAAAAGTCGCATTAAGAGCTCATGCTACTTCAAGAGCATAGTTCACTCTCACATTTGAGGATTTGTACAGCATATAAATGAGTAGAAGTTTGAAAATTTTGTTTGTACACCCATCCTAGTTATTTCTTCTCTATATTTTAAGTATGGGAAATCAGAATACCCCCTCTTTAAAAGAAAAAAGAAAAAAAAACCTTTTGTAATATGGAGGAAAAGGCCAACATGGCTGGCATATTGCTCCCACAGCTGTCATTTTCTCCTGTGCATTTCCTTCATCACTCATCCAAACTTTAGGCCAAAGTAACCCTGCCCCTGCTGCACTGAACTCATACCAATGCTGTGATATTTTGTTTTCCGCCATAGCTGGATATAGAATACAGACTAAGCAATCCTTGGGGAGAAATGAGAAAACTATTGCGGCACTGAGATGTGTGGACAGCTGTCAGGTGTGACTGCCTCCCAGGACGGCTAGCTCATTATCGTCTCATGAAACAGGGGGACAAAGCTCCAGAGCAGGGAGTTCTAGTGAGGCTGAATCTCATTTGGTTGTCTGAAGCCTGAAAACATTTCCCCACCCCTGACAGCTCCAGATAATTTGGAACTGGACTCAGTGTTGTTCGCCTGAACTTTTTTGCTAAATATTCATTTGCTATTTTGCCAGAGTTCATGTCTGGACATGTTTTATTCTCTCCTGCTTGTGCAAGATTTTAAAGAACATATTTTGTTGTTTTCTTGGTCTTTGTCCACAGTGTTTAGAACTGAATAAGTTCGAGGCATCTCCTACAGAAGGCAGCCTGGTGAGCAGAGCCTTGGAGCTCCTGAACAATGACACATACTGGGCCGGCATCGTCTTTGAAAACCTCCCCCAGGGAAACTCAAGCCAACTACCTCCATATGTCAAATACAAAATCCGCTTTGATGTTGAAGAGGTTGAACAAACACTGAAACTGAAAGACATGTAAGTCACACTAGTCATGTTGTATTTACTACTTCTTTTCTTAGGCTCCTGGTGGTCTGCACCTGGGGGCACCAGAAGCTCAAAACTAGGGTCAATATCAACAGAAGAATGAGCTGTTTGGCATTGGCAGAGAAGATTTGGCAAAACTTATTGCATTGGCGCACAATAATGAAAAATGGATGGAGGGTGCTGTCTCTCCCCAAAGGCCAAGTATTGGTAAATTAAAAAAAAAAAATTAAAAAGAATAAACCAGGTATTCTAAACCTGTGGGCCGTGCCCCCTGGATGGCCGCGAAAGTATTGCAAGTGGGCCGCCAATTCATTTTATAGTATTATTTATGTGGTTGGTTATTTTATGAATATACAAATACACAGAGAAATGTTAAAAATGTTAAACCCAGTTACATTTTTAAGAATATGAAAAATGTAAACATATATAAAATGTCCTGTAAGAAGGTATGTTAGAGCTACATATGGAAAAATGACCTGAAAGTAATAGAAAAATGTTATAGAACCAAAAATGTAACAACTTGTCAAAAATGTATCAGATGTGCTCAGCCTAAAATTTGATGGAAAATCAAAAAGGAGTCATCACAATAAATTTATGTCAACCAAAAAACGATCAACTTTTAAAAGTCAGAGCAAAACAGGGCTTGAATTTAAAAGTGTTTCATGGGCATGTTTTGAGTTTGAAAAAGGAGGTTTTTTTTAATGTAATGGTGGTACCTTGGTAAGAGCCATAAAATTATTGTGAAATTCTGTATCCCATTAAGCATGAATCACTTCAACTATCAATGATGAGCCTCCTGTTGAGTGACTCTTCAGGCCCACATTTCATTAAATTTTATCTCATTCATGCCCTCATTTCACAAACCTGGAGTGGACCCTTGTTGAGTTTTACAAATTTATGAAATGACCTTTGACTTAACTTTCTGTCTCTGAAAAATTATTCTTTGTTTAAAAAAAACCCCCAAATACTTCAAAGGCCTCTTAAACTGCTTTATAGTCACAAAATAGAAAGATATGCCAACAAAAACTGCATTATCAGAAACATAGATACTATTTTCTTACAGTTATATGAATTACACTCTGGGAATTACACTCAGCTTGAAAGCTGTAGAATTCATCCAAATGTATAAGTCAAATGTGTAAGACTATCATTCCGATTTTTACATTTTATTTCTGAAAAAGGGAACAATTGCAAGATCCTTGTCAAAAGCATAGGTACTGACTGATCTAAATATCTAAATACCAGGGGTTTGTTTTCTCTTTTTATTCGACAAAACCAAAGCTAAGTTTAAGATAAGCTAATCATCTGCTTGCATTTATTTGTAGTTTAACAAATGATTTTAGATTTGTATCTATTTCAACTTTAAAGCTCTTTTAATAGAGCTGTCAATCACTTTTTTTCTCATAATGTGAATGTGTTCTCTAAAGATTGCATTGGACTCTCGCTTTTATTGCCCTGCGTTAAACAGAAGCTCTGATCTTTTTTGTCTTTAAAAGTTTACTGTCGAGCAGTATAGACCTCTAAAACAGCCATTATACTGTGACAGTGTTTCTGACCACTCTGGTTATGGTTTACTTGCCCTTTGCTGAGACAGATCATGGTGTGTCTTCTTTTAATAAGGTCTTGGGCTCCAGGGGCTCGAGACAACTCCTTTAACGACCTGCGCTATATATGGGGAGGCTTCGTCTACCTGCAGGATATGATGGACCACGGCATTATACGATCGCACACGTCCAAGACCCAACCCCTCGGTGTTTTCGCCCAGCAAATCCCATACCCCTGCTTTGTGGATGACGGGTGAGTACAAAAGCTTTTATCTATCAGGGTTTTGATTAGTGGGACAGAAATGAAGTGTTAAAGCAATGAAAGTGTGCCCACTCCGAGGAGTTATAGTCTTATCAGTGACTTGGAGCTTTAAGATTTCCCTGTGGAAAATTCAAAATGCTCCAGCGTAGTTGTCTGTCTTAGGCTTTCTCAGATATCTGCGCCTCTTGTGCACTGCAAAAAAACAGCATTCAAAAACAAGCTAGAACAAGTATTTTACTTAAACTAAGCAAAATTACCTGTTCACATAAGAAAATATGGCTTGTAAAGACTTCCCTAAAAGTATCTAACCTCAGTAAACCCAGATATACAATAAAATTAGTGTATTCTAATAAAAGACATGTGAGATGTCCTTTTTCAATATGTTGAAAAATACTCTTATTTTAGATAAAAACTAGTGCCATTATCTTGACCTAATGATAGAAAAAGCCATTCTAAAATAAGTTATAAAAACTAATAACAATATATTTTTGCTTGTAATGAGCAAAAATATTTGCCCATAGAAACAAGTGAGAATTTCCTTGGTAAAATGTCCCAAAATAAGACATTAGATTTAAGCTTTACTAGATAAGAGAGTCCATGAAGATAGAAGGTAATTCATTTTAGCCATATTTACTTGTAGTGAGATATTTTATAATAAGATTATAATGAGCTGCAGATTTAAATAAAGCTTTGTTTTCTTAATTCAAGCTGAGTCTTTTTCTTGAAACAAGATGATTTAGCTTCAACAAAGACCTCAGCCACATCAAACCTTATGACAAGTCATAGAAGCTTGTTTCAACTGAGAAATGACTTAAATCAAGATATTTTTAAGACTGTTTCACTTAACGGAATTTAAGATTATCGATTTAGTTCCAATATCTGACTGAAATGCTTACCCTTAGGTAACTGTGTCTTATATGACGCATGATGAGATAGTTTGACGAGAAATTTGAAGATTATACTTGGTAAGATATTGAGTTTTTGCATGTGAAAGTGTCGTCAGCGAATCGCATATCTCTAGGTTAAGAGTCTACAATATGGAGCGCTGTTGAAGTTAGAAATCAAATTGTGACTCACTTTAGGAGACACTTATCCAAGCGTGAAGGGTCAGAAAGAAAATGAAGAAGACAAGAGGGAGTGAGTGGGCGAAGGCGATCGATTTTTAGGGAAACCACAGGAAATTCCTGAATAGTTGATGAACGTTGAATAATTCAGGTCACCACCACTAGTCCCCTCTTTCCTTGTGTTTCCAAGGCTGTTTTCCCTCCACCTACCTGATCCCAGGTCTCACGCAGACTCAGTCATGAGCAAAGATTGACATCAGGGCTCCATATGTGTTCATACGTTGCTTCCATAACGCTCAGTCTTTCACCAAGGGGCACAAACGATGCAGCATCACTCTTAATCTTCCACATCCAAGATTTCCTTAGAGTTGGGGGTGAACGACTCCCATCCACACAAAGTTATGATCTTCATTAATAAAAGGAAAAGCCCAGTGATGCCATCAAGAGATGGGATAATTACCAGGGAGATTTAGGTCCAACAACACAATACGCCCCTTCCAGTAGGAGCAAAACATTCTGCCCCCGTGGGGAAACGTAGTTCCAGAGATTAGGGATCTAATTTAAAAACACTCTGTGCGTTGGATGGCAGAATCTACATTAAGGCAGCCTTCAGATGGCGTTTGGATCAACATATTTACGTTGAAGATGCATTCTGGATGTCATTTTCTGCAAACATGCTGTTGCAGAAATACATGTTTTGAATAATAATGCCATACTTTTGTTGTAGATACATAAAATTAGACGCCATCAAGTATGAATCCATCATCTGTGGTTTCTGTTTGCTTCTTAATAAAGCGCCAGTTTCCTGATGCTTTTATTTTCCTGGTGTGGCTCCAAAATAAAACGCAGCTCCACTTCATTCTGGAGCCATAGCAGGTTTAAGACACGCTTTTCGTGTTTACTTTTGCTTGCTTAATGGGTGCACTTGGTTTTGCATGCCAGGCAGGAGTAAAGATTTAGAAGTACTAATTGGAGGAATAGAGAACTAAATATTGTGCCCAGCGGAGATATTCATCTGAGAGGCATTTCTGTGTTTTCAATTAACTACGGCAGAAAAAAAAATAATCTGCTCTATATACATTAGGAGATAGACATCCCTGCTGTTGTGCATTTTCAGTAACAGCTTAAACGCAGTGCAAAATGCTCCCCTTCTTAACTTTGAAAGGTGAAATCCCCCTCCCTCAGCAGACCTCTTCATTAGGAACCCATTGTTGTAACAATGATCTAAAGTCAGGCGGTCATGTTACAGCTTATTTTCCAACACTGGCCCCATTGCCTCTGTTTCATCATCCTATTATAAAAGATTAATAATTACCAAAGATAAATGGGGGCCATAAAGCAGAGCGGCATCCTCAGTCCCTACACCATTTGCTCCTTCGCCTGCCGAGCCATTTGGGCATTTCTATCAATTATTAAAACTTGAAAACTGCTATTTCATCCATAAATAATTGAGAGCGAAATCACACAAAGGAAGATGCTCTTGGACACAGCCAGGCCTGATGGGGGGAGTTTCCTCTGCGGTAATAATTTTTATTTCCAACGTTGCAGTGCAGTCTTCTAAAAGGAAGGAAAGAACATTGTGCATTCAGATGAACATGTTGGTCTAATGCGACTTTAAGATGCTACGAGAAAAACCCACTTTAAAAACTTTTTCTGATGTCCTATCCAGAAAGGCAGAAAGTGTTCCATTACAAGACAAAAAGAGAAAGTTTATACTATTGATGCACAGTCTGTTCCTTTAAAAAGTGAAAGATTGGAAGGTTCAGCATAAAACATGCATTCTTTGTAAAACTGGGTGAAAGTTAGTTAATACTTTTAAAGGATTTATGTTTGCTTTTTTATTTCCTCCCGAAAAAAACCTGCAGCATCCAACCAAAGCTGACCCCTTGAGACGACAACCAGACTGTATGTGCTCCTTTTGTCTTTGTATTCACATTGTGCTCAGACCTGAGATGTCTGTGTGGGATAAAGCTTGACCCTCACAGGCCCCGATAGCACATAAACTGTTCCTTTATCAGCAGTGTCTGCACCGCCACATGCAACTGAATCAGAGACATCGCTTGTTTGAATCCCCAGGCCTTGCTCCCCATCAAAAGGTCTTTTTTTCATTCACACGGGCTTGATGTGAGATCTAAAGCTGCTTTTAGCAGTAAATAGCCTCGGCCTGCAAAGAGATGTGAAGAATATTCAAATCAAGGACATTATTAATGGCCTTTTGTCTATCTATGCTGGCTAATTAACCTTGTGTGCCATGTCAATATTTAAAGCCGGCAAAAAAGCTCAGAACATTTCGGACACCTAAAGCCCGTTTTTTCAAAAAGAAATATTCAGGTATTGATGTTTTCATGTTGAATTCAAAGTGTGTATGTTTGAAGCAAAAGTGTTGTTCAGCATAGAAATTACAAGACAACATTTTCTGGCTCCACCTTAGCAATGCTGATCATTAAATCCAAACTTGTTGCCTGAATAGAACAACGAATGACACATCTCCACCCCGTTTTTGGACACAGGTGATGTCCAGATTCCCCAAAGACAGACTGACACTAAAATAGCACTTTTGCTCAGTGTCTCTGCTATCAATGCTACATGGATTCTCCTTTCAGTGCCAAACATATTTGAAAAAAATGCCTTTTATTCTAATTTTAAATTTTGACCCATGTTCGATCAGTGAACATGAAAAAAACAGACTTGGTAAAATTTTTGGCTTCACTTTTGGATGATTTTCACACTGTTCATTCAATTGTCCATAATTTGGCTTGAAAATATCTACATGGCCAACTTAAATACTTAAGTACTTAGTGTAGAAAAACTTAAAGCAACAACAGGAGAAGTATGCTGTGTAGAATGCAATAAATCCTGTATTTAAATGTGTAAAATATCTATCCACTACAAAGATGCACTATGCTGGGAATGTTAAGCCTGAGTGTTCATTATCAGACAATGATCAGTGTCAAAGCCAGCACAATTAGGAATACACATTCAAGAGTCTATGAATGTAAAATATGTGTTTGATCCATTGTAACCCTGTTTATGAGCTGGCATTTAACAGCATTAAACTGAGGCCAGTGACAGATGCTGCTATATTCATAAGGCCTAGGAACAAAAAAGTTTTTTTTTTCTCTGGGATAATTGTCTTATTCTAATGAAGAGAATTTAAGACTGTCGTCTTTGTCGTCTAATTGCTGGATTTACATTTTTAAGGCTGCTTTTGTTTGTACTGAAAAACAAGCACAATCTGTGAAAACATTTAGTGAAAATCAATTTATGTTCTGTTGAATACAGAAAATGTTCTATGGGCTTGATTGCTAAAACATTATTTACAGAACAAGATTCAAAATGTCAGATATATTATTTGAGATAGATCTAGGTATTACAAACAGTTGACCTTGGGGTCGTATTGATTTTAATAAGTTGGATTAAATTACTCTTATTGCAACAAGGTAAATGAAAACACTTCTCGAAGACATGAAGTGCCTTGACCTTTGCTACAATTTAAATAAAACAGGATCACATACAGTTAGTCATAACTAGTATTGAAAGCGTTCACCGTAGTACTTGTTTGACAGCCCTTCCCAAACACAGCACTAAAAGTTCAAGCAATTAATTTCCAACATTTTTAAGAGATGAGATTTTATTTCAGGCTGCATAGATTTATTAGCTCTGGCTTGTTGGTTAAATGTCATAAATGCTATGCTTTCAGTTGCTGTATACATTTAATGAAGGGTTCAAGGAGTGTTGCATCTACAGAGTACATTTCAAGAAATTTGATGTCACAAACATAAACCTGTTAGTTCATGGTAACAGCAATCTAAAGCAATATATCAAAACAATTAAAACAGTTTGACTTAAACTGTATAAGAACATTATATAGTTTTATTTGACACACACGCATAAACTGCAATGTAGATTATTGAATTAGCCCAATATGTCATGTTATGCAGGTTTGCTTTTAAAGCAAAGTTTCACAACGTGAACAGGACTTGTGCATTAATATGAATGTGGACATTTTTTTCCTCCTTCAGCTCTCCTCTTTGTAGGATTTGCAGTTGACATTTTAAAACATAAATGAGGCAAAACTTTGAGATCCCACTCACCAGCAGGATCTTGCTCCACTTTTCTCTTTCATAGACGATTGGAGCCTTGAAAGGCTGCTCACTAATTTTGTTTCCTGTAACTGTTATTGTTTCTGGACTCTTAAGGCTTAACTTAGAAAGACAGAAAGTGTTGTTTAATTTCACAATGTTTTCATCAACCAGAGTCAAGATTTTTACAGCCTCACAAATATTTTCTGTGATCCAAAAGAGTGTAAATTGACTTGTATATACAAGATTAAAACTACAACTGTGATTTAAATATGTCTATTTAGTCAGGAGCATGTGATTAAGTGTTCCTTTTGTTATAACAACATTCACCTCTTCTTGAAGCCTTTTCCTGCTTGATAAACTGTTCATCTCAGCCAGCTAAGAAACTCGGCAGTGTATTTGTTCAAAATGAGACGGGAAGCTTTTTTTATCAGAGTACGCCAACCTCTTGGGAGGCTGTGCTCTACTATCTCTCGATTTACTGCGAAATCAGTCTTCCAGCTTCCCTAAATTTAGGTCAGGCTGCCAATGTAACTGAAGCCCCGCAACACAAGACCCGCCTGGAGTTCTATTACTTAAGCACCTTTGATCGATCAGCCAATGTATAATTCAGGAGCATCTGGTGGCAAGGTTGTCAGTGTCAGACACGGTGTGCATGACTGATCTCTCCCCCTCCGGTGCAAGAAGTCACAGAAGGAGTTAACTCACCCAGCCTGTCAGCTGTTACAGAGATGTTAGGCAAGAATCAGGAGCAGATAATAACAGAATTAGTATTCAACATGACACATCTGCTGCTTAGGGGCTCCTTTCCTCCATAGAAAAGATGCTAATGTGTGAGCTAGCTTCATTTGTTGAGGTATATCTGTTTCATTTAGCTTGATTATTTGGAAATTTTATTTACGTGATCTCGTAACGAGTTCAAGTTTTATTTGCACTGCGTTTGAACTTTTGGAAACTCCATGTCAACCAATCCACTCGTGCTGCTTTCAAGGCCTTGTTTGAAATGGATCCATCCCTGGTGGGCAGGGGAAGTGTCCTCGAAAATGAGTGTGTCTCTGTCTCGTTCAAGTTCTAGTATGTCACTGAACTTCCTCTGAGGTCTCAGTGGAGCTTACTTAATCTCTTTGCTGTTTCCAGGACCATCTTATACTGTAGTCATTAGTTGTTTTATTGACAAAACTTCCTATACTCAACAGTAGGAGACACAGACGGAGACTTAAATGCTTTTTTGCCTGATCTCTGGTTACACGGTGCAATGTTGCATTACTTTTGGATTACTAAGATTGAGCCAGGACCACAATGAATTATTAACACAAAATGTAAAAGAAAAACAGAAGTTGGAGACTCAAACAACCCTTTCCAAGAGAAGAGCTCCTATTCAGCCGAATTTACTTTAAGCACAGCTGCTCTTAAAGGCAGAAAAATCAACCCTTAAAAATGAAGAATGTGTAATTTTAAGTCTTTCAAAAAAAGTGCTAAACAAAATTGTACTCAAGCCCAATAAAAGAGCGCTAATGCAGAGTCACCTAGCAATTATCTTAAGTGTATGTTTGTTGGTCGTTCTAGCTTGGCTGTGATTTAATAAAATCTTTGAGGTAATTCAAAAATTACAGAAACAAAGGAGCTATTCAACGACAATGTGCTGAATTAAGGCCTCTTCTTTGATAAATTATTTTTGCTAAATTGTTTAAAAGAAGGTCAATGCTCCACCAATTACTGCATATTCACTCTGCTTTGCTTGCATTATATCTTCAGTATTTATGGAATGCAAGCATAAGTGAAATGTGAAATCCATACTTTGTCAGAATCCATTTGATACCCCTCCTTCACTGTCTAATAAAGCAAAGGAAGCACTTTGTTTTATTGGCGGAGGAGAAGATATTGACATGGCATTTTGGTGGCATTATGAAGCCAGTTTAATATCACCTCATTCTGCTGTAACAGCATCAAATCATACATCATCTCCGGCTTAGAGTGCAGGCACTAAATAGCTTGATTGAGCTGATGCACCAAGTTTATGAAGGTTAGCTTAATGTACAAAAAAAAACAAAAAAACAGTGACGGCAGTGATGTTGGAAGCTCTGATTGTTTTCATTCTTACATGGCTTTATGAGTGTTTGTAGGAGAACTCAAAATGAAGAGTTGAAAAATAAAAAGTTGAAATGATAAAACATCTTCAAGAAATTACTTCACTGCCACAAAACCTAAAGTTGTGTTAGATTTTAATTTCATATCATTCAAAAAAAATGAAAAACTCTCAGCCTTTATTTCAGGTAGTTACTTCAGACTAAATACATTTAATTTTCTGTTGCTTCTTTTTTAGTGAATGCATTCTTCATTATTGTGGACAGGATTTTGTAAATTCTTCAATATTTTTAACTAATGTATCATTTCAATACTGTCTACTTATGCAAATGCCTTTTAAATTTTTCACGAAGTCTCCCATTAAGCGCTAAGCAAAACTTGGTACACCCAAAACATTTGGAGAAAATTACAAAGGGGGGGATCGATTAAAACTATTGTGTAAAATATGATGTCATTTCAGTTTTTGTCATTTGTTGGTTTCTGAGCAGATTTCTTTCTCATTTAGCTTTTTTGTATATAAGTCTGAGCCTCCGAACAACCAAACAAGCAAATAAAATCCTTTCCCTGGTTCATCTGTATCAAATCCATAACCGAGCATAGGTGTTGGGCCAGGTTGTAAATATTTCTGTTGTAAATTGTTAACCTCAAACAGGGTTCTCTTTCTGTTCTTTTTTTCTTCTGTACTTCCACACTGCGGATGCAGTTTGGTAAAATCTTGCAGCGTTGCTCAATATCAAAAACCCACTCCTTCACCTCTGTCAAAGAGCAGACCTGACACATCTGATTGCTTCCCTCTCACACCCAGCTTCATCCAGAATATTGGAGGAATCCTTCCCATGTTCCTGGTGTTGGCCTTCATGTACACCATATGTATGAATATCAAAGACATAGTTCTGGAGAAGGAACTGCGGCTCAAGGAAGTCCTGCGTGCTGTCGGCATTCGAAACGGCGCTCTTTGGTTGACGAGGTTCATTGAGAGCATGCTTCTGCTCACTGTACCTTGCGCACTCATAAGTATCATGGTCAAGGTCAGTGGAAAAGGGCCATTCAGCATCAAAACACAAAGCATATGGTGTTAATCCAGTTCTTTTGTGTTATGCCTTCTCAGACTTTATGATCCTTGAATGAGAATCCTCAGTAACTGTAGTTAACATAACATAACATAAAACAGAAAAAAGTTAAACTGAACTTGACTTGAACAAAGTTTTGTCTTATATGTTGAATGTTTTTCACCGTCCACAGCAAAAACCGGGATCTAAGCAAGTCATTATGTCTTATTTATAGTAATAGTTGTCTAATCATTCTTGATATGAGCCACATACAGCTGACAAAAAAATGTCTCATTTCAAGTTATGCAAAGATAAAATTGTGGTCCGAATTGCTTGTAACAAGTCAAAAAAGATCTGCCAAAGGGATAAGACAAATTTGCTCATTCAGTTTCTTAAAATTAGAAAATGACCCAATACAAGAAACTTTTTTCTTACCACAATGGCAGATTTTTTTTTCTTTTAAGAACCAATTCAGACCTCATTTTGTCTTTGAATAACTTGAAATGAGACGTTTTCCTGGACTTGTCAGTCGAATGGGGCTCATATCGAGAATAATAAAACCATTTTTTGCTAAAAATACTACATGATGACTTGCTTAGAGTCCAGTTTTTGCAGTGTCCATTTAATAATGATTAAATACTTCAGCAAGACAATTCAGGAATAGGAATTCAGTACAAATCGTCATCTTTTTTAGTGTTAAAAATACGCCTCATGCTTTGTGTTTTGGTACTTTTGGATTTTTGTTAATCAAACCAGATCAAGACGCTCTGAATCACCCCTCTTCAATTGATTATTTGTTATTTTTCTAATCATACTTGCATTGAAATTAAGTCAAACAAAATCAAACTGTTGAGATTTGCCTTATCGTCTCCATTTCTACCACTCGTGTGCCTCAACCATAAAAAAAAACCTCTTCTGTTATGTAATCTGATAAGTGATTGATTTGAACCGTATATTTCTAAGAGTGCAATGAAAATGTATGTTTTGGCTTCTGCAACTCTGCGCACTGTTTTACATTATTGAATTTGCAGTGTAATAACTATAAGTGGTACAACGAAGGCCTCAAGTTCAGACAGGTGCTCGAGTGTGTGGACTAAATTACTGTTCACAGCCCTAAAGTTTATATTTTTTAATAACATCGCTCTGATTCTTATGAGAAAGTAAGATAGATTAAATGTTGAGTTATACAAAACAAATACAAACCAACAACATTAATATTGGCTGTTTCCTTATGCTGACTTAAGCAGAAGTCTGGGATAAAATGAACTTGAAACTACTCATCAAAGCGCTGTGTTTACACTTACAGTATTTGGAGATTTCACCAGCTCATGCATAATGTACAACAGTTGGAACAGTATGAAAGAATATAGCTTCAGACTACCAAGGCCTATCTCAGCATCACACTGCTTATGATGTATAATACAACCAAAGTACAATTTTCTAATGGTTCCTGCATCATCAATCTTTGGTATAACTTTGGAACCAAAATGGAGTTGGTGTTATTCCAAGGGTGGGGGCGAAAGAAAGTGTGACCAACATAAATAATGAGCGTTATGCCATCATTTTTTTCTTATTTAGCAAATGTTGTGTTGTGGTACAGATTCTTATATTGAATCAGTGATCAAGCAGGATGTAATGGCGCTGCTTATCTGCTGGAATGATCCTCTACTGTTGGATTGATTAGAGAAGACGCACACAGCGCAGTTATCACAGAGGGAAAGCTCTTCTGCCTTTGGTGACATACGATGCAGCAGCATTATTATAGGTCTTGTTAAGATCGAGCCCATTCTTCAAAGACTCTTTGCTTTGTAGGCATAGTTAATAAATATAAAAAGATGCTTATTTTAAATAGGCCTAATCAATTTTTTGTGGTTTAATTGGAAAATGCGTCTGGTGAATAAAAACTGATATTTGAACAGCTGGGTGAAATGTAATTTCCCACAAGCCTAATGTGTTTGCAAGCCATCAACAATTTGTAAACATTAATAACAATAAATTGAGTTAGCCGAGTGCCTTGGAGGAGCAACTGTTAGTGTGATGTGTATTCAGATCACAAGGCCTTTCTAAATGATAATTTCACAGCCATTTTTAGCACATGAATAATAATGGCAAATCAAATGGCAATTATCTAAAGGCTGTATCAAGATTAGATGTGACAACAACCGCTTCTGTCACCTGCACCTGAGGCCTCTGCCATTTTACACGTGTTTCCTCCTCCATTGCAGAAGTCATGTGGAATGTGTTTGCACCGTTTTGTCTCTCGCCCTCCTCTCTCACTCCGGCTCGATTCCCTTCCACCATCTGCGATGATCGATCCGGGCTCCCTCTCCTCAACACTTTGTCCTTGTTTTGACAACCTCAAACCACCTTCCAAAATGTTTTTGTCATGTTTGCGCGCAGTCATTAAATCGTGATTAATTTGTTGTCCACAGCAGCGCTGATGTGACACGGTGAGAAAAGAATGCAAATGACAGAGACCACCTTCACAGTTGGAAGACAGCTATTGACATGTCATCAATCACTCATGAGCAAGGGACAAAAACATAATAGAATGAGGCTTTATTGAGATAAACATTGTTGGCAGTGGAACAAAGCATTAACCGCTGTGTCAAAAGCCAGAAAAAAACTTCACTTTTCACTAAAATATGTCTCCTATTTTTCATTCATGAAGACAGAAAGAATAAAAACAGGATACGAAGCTGTACAATCAATCAACTAGAAGCTGCGATTACACATGAGGCGTTCCTGTGAATGAGACAAAATATTGATCAAGATTTTTTTTACTGAAAATCTGTGTTCCTCCCATAAAAAAACTGTTGCGTGTCAACTTGTGCGCTGTATTTAATTAGATTAGCAAAATCTGTAAAGACAACTGCACTTAGTGGGATCACCATCTCTACACTTTAAAGAGGGGGTATTGTGATGTTTTTATTGTTTATTTTTTTCAACTATATACTGTTCCTCTGGTACCCTTGTAATTGCTTAACATGATTTACAGCTCAAAAATGTCCCAATTTTCTCTCACACTGTTTTAGAAAACCCTTATTTTAGTCTCTTGTTTAAGCTACTGTCTCTTTAAGGCTCCCTTCTCTACAGACCCTTTTTACCCTGATTGGCCAGACCGCTGGAAGCTTTGCACAGGCCTTTGTTTCTGAAACCCATCCATTCAATATGTCATAAACCAGTTTGTAGAGTCCTTATGTGGTGACATCATCACTTCTACAGGTTTTGTGCAGATCTTGTGCTATTTTATGAACAAAGTGTTTTGAACAGTCTACATACAGATTGAGAGATTTCTAAAACATGTGAGTATGTTGCATGATTGGTGTGGACATCCGACATTGTTTTCTATATCAATGTTAAAAACATGAAAGAGCAAAATACCCCCTCTTTAATATGGAAAAGTTACTTCATACATCACATAGATGTTGTTAAAGGGAAGGAGAAAAAGTTGATTCATATTGTTATCCCAGATTTTTGGTATACAGTTCTTCAATTGATTTCTTGGTTAAATATCAATTTATTTTTTCCAAAGTAAATGCTTCGTTTTACTCTTCAAAGCAGGCTTTTGGAAATAGATTATAAGCAGCTGTTTCAAATATATCACTGCTGAATGCATCTGAAAAACTGACTAACAATTGATCTAAATTTTCTGGGGAATTAATTTAGATTTAATTAGCTCCTAAAAAAGCCTAAAAAAAGATCAAATTGGCATTTTCCAGCTCTTATCTTGATTTGTAAAGTGTTAAAGTGAAGAGCTTCACTTTTTAATGAGCTAAACATCAGTTGCACTTGTTTGGAAAAGCATTGAGTTAACAATGATTCAGCATTTTATATTTGTAATAATCAAGAGATCTTGCGCTGTTTAGATCTTGTGTCTGTAATTTGCCAACTGCTACAACACAAAACTTTGAGCACAGGACTACAACTCACCCTTCATGTTATATTCATGTTATGTTTATGTAGTTCATGAACTGATGTTTGATGAGATTGTCTTTGCAGCTTGTTTGTACAACTCCAGAGAGATATTTACTTCAAACAAACTTCATGTCCAGATCATAAGAGTGACCAGGGTCAATGTGTTACCTGGTTCGTTCAAATCCTCAGGTTCCTCCGCTCTCTGGCACGCTCCCTCCCCTTATACATGACTTTAGCATGGATCTACTCTGTGGCCATGATCGTCAAAGGCATCGTAGTGGAGAAGGAAGCGAGACTAAAGGAGACCGTGCACATCATGGGTCTGAGAGCTTCCATCTATTGGCTGAGCTGGGCCGTGTCCAGCACACTGCCTCTCGCTGGCAGCGCCGTCTTCCTTTCTCTTATACTGAAGGTGATCTAAAGATGATTCCACAAAGATCTGAGGAAGAACCCAACTTTACTTTTAAAGAGTGTTTGCCATCCATTCTTGTGTACTAATGAGACTTTTTTTTTCTTAGAATAATGAAGGTGCTAATTTGAGGAGCAACATGGTCTTTCTTGAGGGATCATTAAGTTTTTTTTCCTGAGTGAACTATAGTAGCACCATTATCCTAACAATTCAAGTGACTTCGAATTAGACCAGTAAGATCATAAGAAAATGGATGGATTCCCAACACACTCCTTAGAAGATAGGAAGGGTCTTTCTCAAAACTGGTAGAGCAAAAGAGTTGCAGTAATTTCCGGACTATAAATCGCTACTTTTTCACACGCTTTTTTTTCTGTGGCTTAAACAATGATGCAGCCAATTTATGTATTTTTCAGGCTAATAAGTTCATGCTGCCAGTACATTTGAGCAGCGTTTACACAGCAGTGTTAACACAATGTTTAACCCAAAAACTGCAAAAAGCACTGTGAAAAAATCTGATTGCAGAAATTGTGCAATAGATACACATTTTCTTTTCTTGAAAGGCAGTCAGTGAATTCATCAGAAGCACAAAATGATAGTCCACTATTGTGACTTGTGTTGTTGTGTAAAGTGTAATGTGTATGTGCAAAGTGTAGCATGATGTCAGCGTTTCCACTGAAAACTCTGGCTTGCCACATACAGGGTAGATGTGGAACGTCTTTTCGTGTAAATATTCCATGTTACAACTTGGACACTTGTGGCTTCTTATCAAGTGTGGCCGAGATATGTAGGCACTGTTTTCCTTTTATAATCAGGTGCGTCTAATAGTACGGAAATTACAATGTTTAATCACTAGGCCAGTGTTAAAAAATGGGACAACATAAAAGAAAATTGAATATTTAAACCCTTTCAAAACTCATTTTCTCTGCCTGTTTTGTCGGAAAATCAGCTCATACAATCAAACTTTTCCAAATCTCTCTTTCCTTGGTTCTGTTTTTTTCAGGTTACCCTCCCCCTGCTGTTTCAGGTTACTCTGACATTGAATTCACATCTCTCTTGTCCCTTTTATTCCATTTTCCTCTCCTCACAGTACGGCAAAGTGCTGCAATACAGCGACCCCTCGGTAATCTTCGTCTTCCTGCTGGTGTTCTGCCTGGCCACCATCACTCAGTGCTTCTTCATTAGCGTCTTCTTCTCTAAGGCTAACTTAGCAGCAGCGTGCGGCGGCCTCATCTACTTCGTCCTTTACCTGCCGCACGTCCTCTGCTACGCCTGGAGGGACGTCATGGGTTTAGGGGCCAAGGTTGCTGTGGTGAGTTCATTGTTCGGTCTCACACAAGTTCACTATCCTCCCCTGTTTTCACATATAAGATCTGACTTCTGCTATAAACTCCTCTGTTATGTTTCTGTACTCTGATCACACTTTTGACAGTCGCAGCTGTTTTCATCCCTTTATGTCAAAACAGGTACATGTCAGGTTTGATTGGTGCCGGTTGTTATGAAAGGAAGTGAATTCTCTCCTTGTGTCAGAAAATACCTGTAAAAGATTTGCTTTTATCATATCTGCACATTTCTCCTGATAATAAGCTATGAGGTGTCGCTGTGAGATGAATTTAGAAGTCTAGTGAAATTCAAATCACAAAGCTTTCAGAAAGTGCTTTAAATGATGATACCATCACTTGTCCAGAAACATTTTTGCACAAATCTGACAAATTAACTTATACGTGGATGTACTCGGGTGGCACAAACTGACACATTTTCATGAAAGAAGAAAGTAGACAGACACTCATTGAAGAGGAAGTTGGGGATTTTCTCCCTTCCTCACAGGGACAGAGATAAATAGTGCACCATTGCTCAACTTTCACTGTAGTCTCTCTGCATGACCTTTATGGCAGTGCTGCTATCATTTGTCCTCAAGCTGTCCTTTCTGCAGACAACACACAAAATCTTGAATCTTCATTGCTGTGTGCGCAAAAGTATCATCCTAGAATGTTTCTCGGGTGGTGCCTAGAATTTCACAATCTTAAAGTTAAGACAGTATAATAAAGCAACCCTAAATCATGTCCAGGCTAAATTAACCATCATACTCTCTGACTTTGCATCATTCCTCATGTTTGAAGGCTTGTAAAACCCACAACCGCTGACGACAAATGTTCGTCAGCAACCCATTTTTCTATGATGAAGACGGGACAATGACAAACTAAGATAATTAACTGATAAGGATAGGTGGTGATGAGATTTTATTGATACCAATGCCATTATTAGCAGTTTAATGCGAGTCTATTGGCTGAAGGAAGTTGCTGCAATCTACTTCATACTGATTATCTGTTGTAAAGGTGCCATATTATACTTTTGGTAACGGTTAAAAGTCATTTGGTGCAGAAGTCTGATGTCCCAAAGTCAGCAATATGGCTGTTTTTCCCGAAGAAAAAACACTGGGATTATAAATTTTGGACAAAAATCCCTCTTTTTGGCCACATTTCTCAGCGAGCTGTTTCAGCATCTACATTTGAATATGAAAATGAGTTCAAACTTGTTGCTAATGACTACTGAGCATGTTGACAAGCTACCAAGCAGGCTAAACTCTACGTTTATCAGTAAAACAACACTGATTCTGACAAAAATGACCTCTTCCAGGTTTATTGGGTTACTGACAGTTGGTAGAGATCCCTGCTTCAATTTCAGAGTTGCAGCAAACCCTGCTGTGTTATGTCTCTCATTGCTAAAGCAGTCCAGTGTGAAAGGGCTAGCACATACATACAGCTGTTTGGATGTTCTTGTGGGTACATTTCAATAAAAAATAAAATCCATCCACTTCCTCTTCAATTCTTCAGACATGAGGGTTGAAAAAAGACGCCTTTGCTTGTTCAGCAAAGCCCACGATGGAACAACTTGCATGCCACGCTCTTAATGCAGACATTTTGTTTGTTTTGTTCCTTGGAGTACACGGCAGAAGGAGAAGGTGGAGCAACTGCCAGACGTGGTAGCGTCACTTCGTTCTGGTGTGTTCGTGTCCGGCGTTGACGTCAATACCAGCTTGATCTCAAAACAGCTCACTTGAGGAGAGATTTTCAGAAAAAGCGAGCAAGTGCAGAGAGGAGCAGATGGATCTTTGGGGGTTGTCGTAGACATGCAGGGAACCCATATTTTTGTTAGCAATACATGTAAAAGTGGATTTTGCCTAATACGGCACCTTTAAGTAGAAAACATTTTGACCGAAGTACAAATACAATATCAACTAAAACTAGCCTGAAATGTTTTGAGCACTCTGTTTTGAGGACTAAAACTAGACTTGGGATATAAAGATAAAAAAAAGACTGAAATTGGATTAAGAATAAGGTATTTTTGTTAAATGACTAGACTAAATCTAACACAGCCCTGAATATGTGGGAGAAATAACTTTTGGTCACCAAAGCTGCAGATTTCAAAGGACTGCTGTGCTGATTGTGAATGTGATATGCATTGGGGTTGTTCGAGGTGAGGACACTGTGAGCTCATAAAATGAGGTTGTAGTGGGGGGAGGAGCTTGAGGCTTGATAAGATGTTATCCCTTTGGCTTTCTGCTCCAACAACAACAACCCCCCAAGCCATTAGGGAGGGTCCACAAAATGCAGGACCCATTTATCCTTGGAGTCATTTTACACAGTAATGCAGCATACTGGTTAAAATCTTTAAGTAAGTCTTTTTGGACGATGGCAACAGTTTTTTCAAAGAAACTTTTCACTCTGTTCTTTTCCGCAGACTGCATGCAGGTTAGGTCTGCATTTTACATCTAAAGCACAGCAAACCTTATTTAATCTGGACACAAAGTGCCATCAAGAGGTGCTCCCCTGGTGCAGAGATTTTTCTGCCCTGCTCCAGCGAGATGGATAGCCCTCCAGCCCTCTAATTAGCATGAGCAATGTTCCTCTGACCAAACCACTATCCAGTTCATCCTTACACTTTATCACAAATGTGTGTGTGTGTGTGTGTGGTATGTGTGTGTCTCTGCAGAGGTTTTTCTCTCCCAGCTCAAGTGAAACTCCACTGTGCCAAGGCATACAAATTCTCCCCCGCACTGTCCTTGATAATGAAATCTTTAATCAGAACAGAATTTCAAAAGATCACCTGACTTTTTATGAAGAGTTTTTGATTGTGGCTGTGTGCCAAAGGAGAGTTTCAGGAGGTGTACCAGAAGGTCAATTTAAGAGCAGGCTTAGTTACATTCAAACCTCCTAACACTCAGTCTTTTTCCGATATTCCCTCTCCGATATGTCCTCAAGTATTTCATGAGAAGGGAGGACTGAGTTCTTTAATGTTACGGAAAAGCAGAAATACATTTGATCAATCTTTCAGCCCTGGAAAAATCCAAAAATGCAGAATAATTTGGAACTTTCCTTGTTGTCTTTGCTTGGATCAAATAATTGGAAAGTAGAGAGAAGGAAAATGGCTTAGAATAGTCGTCCAAAGAGACTGAAGTGAGAGTACTGTGAGTGTTTATCCACTTTAAAAGTAAAGTAGATAAATAATACATACTATCCTCTTTTGGCCTGTAAAAATGCCCCAAATGATGCCTTCAAATGTCTTGATTTGTCTGCCAAAACAGCCAAAAAGGAAAGATAATCTTTTTGGTAAACCTCTCATTTGGGAATCCACAGTACAACAAAAGTATCTTAGACAGTTTTCTTGTTTTCTCCAATAATCCAAATAGCTGCCAATGTCTGAGCTGTCAGCTAATTGATTTATGGACTTATTATTGCTATTTCCAGCCAAAGTCCAGTCCAATTAGGGAACCTCTTCTCAGACAGAGATACTTTCTTCTCTGACATTTCCTCCCCCGCAGCCAAACACACATGTGTCTCTGTTTCGACTCCATCCATCTTTCTACCTCCGTTTCTTAAAAACATCCCAGAAAATGGCTTCCCAGAAGGCGCTGGAACCATTATTACACTTCCTCTCAACAATGCTCTTTCTCTGCAGCCAGCTGAATCTGCGGTGTTGACATCTGTTCAATAGAAAGGGCTTGTTTTGTCTCGCTCCCAACTCGTGCCCTTTTCTCAAAAGCCAAAGGAGTGGTTCCTGTCGTTTTGTCAGCCGTTCACACAGAGGTCAAGGATGGGTGCCCGGTAGCCCTGCTGTCACCCCTCATCCAGTGACTCACCGCTGATTGTTTGGCACTGGACGAGCAGACGAGGACAACACAGGAAGTGTCCGGCAGTGTTAGAAGCCAGGCGAGATATTTGGCGCTGCTTCAGAGCTCTTCAGATTCTCCGCTCGCTAATGTAACATCAGTTAGATGTTCGCCTCTGAAGCTCCAGGAAATGCTACCGTCGTAGTGAAAATGCTGTGAGCAAATGAGGCGTGATGAAACAGCTGGCAGGCAACATGGCAACGCAGAGTGATAGGCCACGGCAGATGATGTCTCACGGGCGAAGCATCATTTGCAATTTCCTACTGTATGAAAGAGCCAACAAATCTTGTTTTGCTGCACACACGCTTAAGCTTCCATCTTCATTCCCATCTGAAGTCCTCAGAGATGTTCGCAAAGGCAACGCAGCAATTACACCAGCTGATGCCTGTGTAGATAATGTTCCTCTGTCTGCTGCGAGAGTTTATTGATCAGTTATGGTTATGACCTTGGCTGGAAACAGAATAGCGCTCACGATAAGTCATCAGTGTGAAATGCAGTAAGCATCTGTGTGGAAGAAAAAGATGGAGCTACTTCCCACTCTCCTGTCATCTGATTAAATGCTAAAAACTCTACAAAAAATAACTTAAATAACTTAGTTACAAGATTTCATTGATTGAGTGTGATGTTAACTTTGGGAAGTTTCACAAAATTCACTGCATGGCCAAAAACAAAAGCTGCCACCAGAATTTAACTGAGCAGATAGGTACAAGCTTTCTATTGGATAATTACTGTCTGTGCAATTCTCTCTCAGCTGGCAACAAGTTATTTAACCCAGCTGATGTAATGAGCAACTTCTCATTTCACTGGAAGAATAATGGTGAAGAACCATAGTCTTGGCACATCAGGGTAAGAAAAGAGGCAGGTGAAGTGATGCACCCTTCATACTTAGTGCCTACTGTACAAGCCTGTGGGGGCAGTGCTGTGATCTGGGGTTGCTGCAGGTGCTCAGGTCTAGGTTTAGCAGCATTATGTGCCCAAAGAATGAGGTCAGCTGACTACCTGAATATACTGGATCACCAGGTTATTCCATCAATGGATTTTGTTCTTCCTGAATGGCACAGGCATATTCCAAGATGACAATGGCAGATTTCATGGGGCTTAAGTTGTGAAAGAGTGGTTCAGGGAGCATGAGACATCTGTTCATGCATGGATTTGCCACTGCAGTGTCCAGACTTTAACCCCATTGAGAATCTTTGGGATGTGATAGTGAAGGTTTTGTGCAGTGGTTAGACTCTCCCATCATCAATACAAGATCTTGGTGAAACATTAATGTAACACTGGATGGAAATAAGCTTATCAAAACGATGACACAGCTAATGCGTGCTTAAATCAAAGCTAAGGGCGGTCCAACAAAATATTAGAGTGTGTGACTTTATTTTTTTGGTGTCAACTTTTTTTTGGCCAGGCAGTGTATATGGCAATATACACAATATAACAGGTTCATCTTTCTTCGGCATTTTACACAGGCCACTAGATTGGCAACCAATCAGCAAGTTTAAATCCAGACTTAATCGATGTCCAGATTGTTTTAGGAAGTGGCCTGATAAAAACAGATATGATATATACAGGAAAATTTAGAACACAGAAGTCATAATGAAGCATCATTTAGCACCTGTTTCCTGAACTAAAATAAAGAAGTCCTTCTTCTGAAACAAATCTGCAAATTTGCAGTTGTGTTGAAGTGCCCCTAACCTGCTTATATTTCATCCCCAGAGCTTATTGTCGTGCGTCGCCTTTGGTTATGGCTGTGAGACGTTCGCTAAGTACGAGGTGCAAGGCATCGGGATTCAGTGGCACAACATCCTGGAGAGTCCAGAAGAGGGAGATCGCTACACCTTCATCGTGTCTATCCTTATGATGCTCTTTGATGCTTTCATTTACTGGGTGCTCACCTGGTACATTGAAAATGTCTTCCCAGGTATTTTTTTTAAATTCCATATTTAATGTTTAGTAACAGAAAAAATGGTTCTGAAGATGCTAATTGCCTTCCTTGCATGAAATCCCTCCCCTTCATTTGAATTAATAGCTAGTGCAGCAGGATGCTCTTAATGCTTTTCTCATAGTGTCTAATTAAGAGAAGGCAGGATTTGTGCCAGGCTGTCGAGAGGAAACATACACTGCGAAGCACATGTTCCCTGCAGCCAAGCTGTTATTAAAATGTGTATAACGTTTGATCTCAGGCCAGTATGGAATCCCAAAGCCCTGGTATTTCCCTTTCACTTCATCGTATTGGTGTGGAACGGCCTCGAAGAGCCAGTCCGACCCTGACCTGCTGAAAGACTCTTCCGCTCACAACGGTAAACAGAAATCAAATCTAATGCAGTATAGGCTAGAAATTGTGTGTTTTGATATGCTGTTGTGATGTTATCCAACAGTTTTTCAGCATCAGAAATATCACTAAGTCAGATTTTCTTTACTCTTGCATACGGTTGAGTATGTCTGAAGGCAGGGCAACTTTTTTCCTTAGACATTATGGTGCAAGTCTTTCATGGTGTATTTTAATGTTTTTTTTAACCTCCTTTTGAACCTGATTGTTTATCTTTTTGCTGTAATCATATTTGAAGCATATCTGGAGAAACCAGCACCCAATATGAAACCAGGGGTCTCCATCCGCAATCTGGTGAAAATCTACAAGACTGGGAAGAAGCTGGCTGTGGACGGGCTGAGCATGGACTTCTATGAGAATCAGATCACATCTTTCCTGGGCCACAATGGAGCCGGGAAAACAACCACAATGTGAGCTGCTTTATCAGTTTCTCCCATTCCTTTGCCGCTACATGTAATTTCATCAGGCGCAAGTAATGCAGAGTGTACTGTAGCTACATTAATTCAGCAGTGAGGGCTGTGTGAGAGTGACATCTTATGAGAGGACATTTATCACACACAGTCAGCTGTTGTGCTCAGATTCGGACTCATCTAATTGCAGTTTAGAGAATAGTTGTAAGGTTGGAAGGGCTTCGAGATGACAGAAATAACTGAGACCCAGTGGCCCGGAAAGAATGAGCTAGAGAGAGAGCAAGTGATGCAAGACTAAGGGCTGAAGGGAAGACATCCGCTCAGAGCGTCTGTAACCAAACATAACAGAGCACAATAACAGAGAAGGACAGAGGAAGGACTCTGTCACACAGAGCGGCTCTGTGTGGATGCATTGTGAAAGCACAGTATCTATCTGTCTGTGAAATGCAGTGCTGCAACTGGTCTGTGTACGAACACAAAGGCATACACACACACACACACACACACACACACACACACACACCCACACACACACACACACACACACAAGAGAGAGAAAAAAAAGAAGGGGGGGAAAGACGGGCACAGAGGTAAGGTCCAAAAAGGGTAAAAGCTACATAAAAGAGTTAAAAGTTGTTTGAAGGTAACATTTGCTACAGCTTTTTTTTTTTTTGCAATTACTATTATTTTATGAGCAATGTTTGACATATTTTTGTCCAGTAATTACAAAGTCCCATCTCATGTTCTTCTACCTTTTATGTTGAAAAATAATCACTTCTACAAATGCATCTTATTGTTTTGCTTGTGGATAGAATATTTGTGTTGCAACTTAGTGTTACTTCAATGCATTAACCTTATATTTCATACCACTCAATGCACACTTACCTAGAAATGTAAATGTTACCCAGTAATGACATTGCCCCACACAAACTAAAAATATATAGTTTTCTTAATGTACATACGTATCTTTCTGTAAAATAGACTTTCCCCACTGAAAAAATACAAGTTCCAAAAACTGAACATTTATTTTCATGTTATATTTGTTTTCCACTGCACATTACACGTTGGTTTCAGTTTAATATACAGATCTTACCTAAAACATATACTTCATATACAAAGTATTTAAAGCTTACTGTATGTGAAACAATTGTTTTATGTACAAAATAGATTTTCATACTATATATGCAATTATTTACGTATACAGAAAGCCTACTGTCTATTATGTGTTTAACCCTACTTCAATATTTATGTCAGACTGTGTAATATAAAAGTCTTTGCAATAAGTACACATTTTTAATTGTGTTATATTAATAAACTACCATTGAATTTACGTTATCTTGCTTTATAATATACATTTGCTAACATACGATCGGCACAGTTTGCCAGGTTTTACATATTTCTCACTGTACAACAAATTTCTTCACATAAAAAGTATGGCTTACCATGTATTCAACAGTTCCTCCCATATAATGTACATTTCCAACAACATAATATACATTTCTTAACTCATATGATTGATTGAATTACACATAATTCACATATTTGATGGTAGTAAATAACTGCATTACTGTATTATTTAAATGAATTACAGCATTAAATTCTTATCTTACTGTGTAATATACATTTCTTATTGTAATTTGTACATTTTTGCTGTGCAATACTCTCTTGGGTACATTATGTATTTCTCCATGTGTAATATTTAACTGTGGCAAGCAATTTACAGTTTTTACTATACAAACTCAATATCACTGAAATGAGTGCTTGATGTTTGTCATTCTTAACAGGGTCTTTCTACTTCTCTGGTTAAATAGGAATAGTCATTGCTCCCATTCTGTTCAGCAGCAGCAGCTGTGATAAGAACATCCCTCTCCTACCTTTTGTCTGTTTAATTTAAACACAGTGATGAAGTAGGGCAGAACATCTTTTGATAAATGTGTGTAAATGGAGCGGGGAATAAATCTTAATACACCATTATGTTCAAGCAGCTGTTTCTAAGTTGCAGGTAGTCTTAATTTGAGTGCCTTGGCAGCTCAGTTTTTCAACATTTTGTTATTAATCACGATCCTTCTGTCAACAGCCAGACTTCTTAAGGCTCTTTTTTTCTGTGTAGGTCAATTCTTACTGGACTCTTTCCGCCGACATCTGGAACCGCTCTCATTAACGGCTTTGACATCCACACTGACATGGACAGCATCCGCAAGTACTTGGGAATGTGCCCACAGCACAACGTCTTATTCAATGAGTGAGTGCGTTTAGAAGCTCAAGCGGTCATTGTAATAATCATGTGTTGCCTCTGGTGTTCAGGGAGAAGAAGATGATCATTACATTGCAGTTAAATCATATGCGTAAAGAGGGCTCAGCGTTTCACATCAACACATCATTATCACTTCGCCTTTTCTTTTCTGCTAAAAAATGAGGTGAACTTTGCTCACTCCATCCTCAAAATCTCTCCTAATAGCATCACTCCCAGCTATTATTCCATTTTTTCTGTCACCTTTGGAGTCCCCTCTATTTCTCTCTCTGCACAAACTGATTACCTGCAACTCGACAAAAGTCCTACATCATAATTATGGCTAAGCACCTGCAAATTACTTTCATTAATATTAATCCAAGACAGTCAAAGCATCTATAATAAGTAGAGTTAAAATATTCATGCCAACAGAGAGGGAGGCATTATGACATATTGTGTTCTTACTTGTGAAGCAAATTCAGCACTGTTCTTTGTGTCTGTTTTAAAACTCTCTCAGAGTGAAACTGGGACTCACAAAATGTATCAATTCTGCAAACAAGAAGCAATTAAATACATCCAAAACTGGGATTAAAATACAAGTAAACAGTTTATATTAATGTAAGCAGGTTAGACATTTTTACAACCAGAATGTAAGTACTGGCTTAGAAACAGGGTTGATAAAAATGTTCTCATTCATGAAAAAAATCTGCATCAAAGTTGTGTCAGTTTTTCTTTTTTCAATTATCAAAAAAACATCATCAATGATAGCAATCAATTGTAATTCATAAGAAACAGAAACAAACACTTCTGAGAAGAAAGGGAAAATCTGTCACACTTTATGAAGATAAAATCTTTCCCACCCACGACTTATTGATAGAAAGAAATGTGATGAAACTAGAAAAACAACTTCTGTTGCAGCTTGTTCTGTTACTGCTAATGCAGAATGCTGAAGATGTTGAATGACTGCAGTAATGTCTGAAAATGGTTGAATACTGTGAATGCAGAATGCTGAACGCTCCTGTCATGAACTCTTGGATGAAAGGCAATGAATGGATGAATGAGTTTAGAAGTTTGGATGAATGAATGAAAAATCATGAATTGAATGAATGTGGGTGTTTGACCTTGAAAAAGCTGTCAAAGTGTTTGATAGATGGATCAACACGAATCTCCTCTATCTCCCAAATATGATGGTCATAATATTAAGAAAAAATTATCTCAACAAATCCCTGATTCATCTGGAAATCAGCAAAGAGGTAGAGACGAGGCCACAGCCTTACCACCTGGCAAAAAATTAAAAATAAGAGCCTGTAGATGAAAGCTTACATGGGTTTTCTTTAGCCCTGTCTGAAATTAACAACAGATCATACCTTTTTTTTTTGTTATTGTCCTTCTTCCTTTAACCATGTGTCATATCTAAGGTTGAGTGTTCTCCATGTTCCTTTCGAAAACATGTTTATAAACTTACAGGACTTAAAGGGAATTTTGAGGACTCCAAAAGAGGTCTTGGAATAGACTCACTCATATATCTGCAGAGTTGCTTTCTACTTTTAAACTGAACACTTTGGATGCGGTCACACTAGCTTCAACCCTAAAGTTCAGAAAGTTCAAAAGCACGTGGGCACAGCATTAACATGATGCTTGACATATACATCCTGCAACTGCTCCTCTCAACAGTCATTTAAATCATTAGGGGGCTGTGTCGGTCCAAAAAAAATTAACAGAAGCCAAAAAGTAACAAAAGTCTGTGTTTTCCATTGTACTGACTCTGAGTCTGCGTCTTGTAAACAGATGTTTCAGGATGATGTGAGCAGACTGTGTGTTTTTTGTGTTTATCTTGCACTTAATAATAAATGTTGTTAGGTATCGATCAGCTGTTGACATTTATTTTTATTTTTTGTGAGTTTTGGCTACTTTTTTTTTTTTTTAAGATATTTTTGGGCTTTTCTGCCTTTAATTTGATAGAGGAGGACAGTGGATAGAGCAGGAAAGGGGGAGAGAGTGGGAGTGACATGCAGGAAACAGGCCACAAGTGGGAATCGAACCTGGGCCACCAGCTCGAGGGCAAACCTCATGGTGCGCGGCCATATGTGCCCCAAGTTTTGGCTACTTAAGTACAAAAAAAGAAAAGGCACTTCTTCTTCCACAAAATGGCAGCTCCTGCAGCCAAACGAGCATGAAGCACATTGTCAGACTTACTAATGTTTTTCCCCTTCAGTCAAATTCTTCCTCGTGTTGTATGTTGCTCTGGACATTGTCTGCTAAATGAAATTGTATAATTGTGGAATGTACTATTTGTTGAATGTTTTGGAATCCACAGCAACAGCATGAAGATACAAATTTTGACAAAAATGCTGCCTGGCAAAGTTGAGTAGTGTGAAGCAAGATCTGCCAATTCGTTGCTTGCTAATTGAACTGCAAGACTATGGACAGTGGAAAAACTGGAGAGATATTGGTCTACATTTTAACTAAAAGGCTCATTACCATTAGCTTTTTTGATAGTTATGTTTGGGGATCACAGACACAGCAGTTAGGTGGTTCTTTAATTCCATATTTTCTTCTTCTGGGATCCCCACAGCAGATTTGATAGATTCACCATGTTGATTTTGTACAGTTTTTACATCAAAAGCCTTTCCTGACACAACCCTTGTGATACATCCTGACTGGGACCAGCACTAATGAAAACACTGGCTTTGTGACCCCTTGTGGCTGTTTAGGAGCACAGCTGAACAACAGAGGCAGAAATTTGGGGTTCATGTATCTGCTCCCGGACACTTTAACATGACATTAAGAGCTGATGACTCCACCATTGAGCTCGGCTCCACATGTGATTTGATAAAATTGTCATTCATACTCCTCTTGAAAGCACCTTTGAGCCCTCAGTGTGTTGAAAATATAAATACTGTATGCTGTGTCTTGCACCTCATCAGCCAGTTAGCATGTCAGTTTATGACGTCCAGACCTCCCACGCTGAGTGTGACATCTCTCGAATATGGACTTTTGATTGAAGTGATCCTGATATTATGTAAAAAGGAGCTTTCCCTAAGAAAATAATAAAAGAATACATGTAACTCTGACACATGAATAAGTGGCAGACAATGCCCTCTTTGGACTCTAAACCCTTCACATGCCAATCACACTGCTGTGCTGATATTTATATCCTCACAGGTTGACGGTTGAGGAGCATATCTACTTCTACTCTCGGCTGAAAGGATCCAGCCGCCAGGAGGTGAAAATGGAGATGGACCAGATGATTAAGGATGTTGGTTTACCACATAAGAGAAAGGATCTCGCCAAGAATTTGTCAGGTGTGTTTTCACATGTGCACACTGAGGTGTTTTTGTTGTTTCTGTTCGAGTATCTCGATGGAATTATGCAGAAATGCAAATGTATTTTTGTATCCGTTCACGCGCCTCCCCTGGGAAGAAATATCATCAGCAGATTATCCTTTCTATTCAGGTTAAAATCTCCTTGTCGTGCTGTTTCCCAGCCCGCGAATATGCACGCAGCTGTCTCAGACTACACATGCACTGTACCTGTGTGTCACAGGTTGTAATTCATTGTCAGGTGCTGGGGGCTCAGGCAAGTCCTTTATGATAAATTGCCCCCAGTCACGGATTGCTTGTGAGCAAAATCACTGAAATATGACTTTCAGGGTTGATCTATGCTGACATTTCCACTACATTAGCACTACATTGGATGCATCTTGAAGAGGCTGCTCTGAGAGTGGAGCCTAGAATAACCTGAGGAGGGTGTCTCTACATCCCCGTGATCAATCATTGTACATCATGCAAAAGACAATAAAATCCAGCGTGCTACATCTCGACAAATTTATTCCACGATCAGCTCCCAATATTCTGTCCATTTCACATCTGAAAGCTAATGCTGACAGATGGGTGTGTGAAATTTCTCACAGATCACAGCCAGGATTTCCACTCCGCAGAACAAAGATGAGTCTCCACGCCACGTCAGATGCAATTTTGTACATTTTCAGTCACTTCCAGAGCAGAATGTATCACTTAGATGAAGCTGATGTAGGTGTTTCTGTCTTGTAGGTGGCATGCAGAGGAAGCTGTCTGTGGCTATAGCGTTTGTCGGCGGCTCAAAAATCGTCATCCTGGATGAGCCGACTGCAGGAGTGGACCCGTATGCCCGCAGGGGGATCTGGGAGCTGCTGTTAAAGTACAAACAAGGTATGAGATCAGTGCTAATAAGCATGACTCTAAAGACTCTGAAGCAGCTTATGTTAGGAGAGTCGAAAATTCAAAATCAAGAAACTTTCTGAAACTGAGTTTAGGGCGATGAACTGTGGGTGCAATTAACTTCATTTTTCTGTCTTTCTTGTGTTACACTTGCACTGCACAAACTCAGTTTTTTACCAAATATATTCGCACCAGTCACACCATCTCATCACACTTAATATAAGACACAGTTACCTAAAAGGAAACATTTCAGTTAGATATTGGATCTTGTTTCTAGATAGATAACCTTGAATATCTTGTTGAGTGAAACAGACTTCAAAGTATCTTAATTCAAGTAATTTCTCAGATGATAAAGTTTTGAAGCTGCTGAGTTGTTTGTTAAAGTTCAAGAGATACACTCAGCTTGCATTCAGTAAACAAAGCTTTATTTAAACCTGACATTCATTATAAGCTTATGATGAGACAGAACTTCTTAATAATAGAAAATATGTCTAAAATGAGGTTTCCCTACTTCATATAGTGATGCTTTGATCTAATGTCTTATTTTAAAGGATCTTATCAAGAGAATTTTCACTTCTTGTATTGGCATATTTTTTTTTGCTGATTACAAGAAAAATGTCTTCTTTTTTATTGTTATTAAATTATTTAATTTTAGAATGGCTTTTTTTCCAGTGTATTGTTATGTCAAGATAAGGGCACAAGAATTTCCTTAATGTAAGAATATTTTTTAACAAATTGAGAAAAGATGTCCCATGTTTTTTATTGGTATCAGGAAAAATGCATTTAAACAAGGGTGATGCTGTAAATATAAAAGTAGATTTATGAGATTAATCTCATGGTCATAAACTTACGAGAATAAAGTCATAAGTTTATGTGAATAATCTTTTGCGTATGCAAGGTGACAACTTTATTCTTGTAAGTTTATGACTCTGTTCTTGTAAGTTTATGAGATCAATCTTGTGAATTCATTCTATTTTTCATAGCCCTGTCTTTCATTTGTCCTTAGTGAGAATACACTAATTTTAAGGTAATTCTGGGTTCAATGAGGTTAGATATTTTCACCCATTTTGGAAAGTCTTGAAAAGCCAAGTTTTCTTGTTGTGTTGCCTGATATTTCTTTTCAAAGTTTAAGCAAAACACCCCTGATTGTTGTATACTTTTTCTCATTTTTAAGGCTGGGTTTTTTTGCAGTGCAGCTGTGGGTGGAGAGAAATTGTAATTTGTACTGGAACAGATTGAAATGGAAGTTAAGACAAGTGAATCTTGGGCGCCTAAATTGACATTGCTATTTAACAGAGTCCTTAATTGTCTACCATATCAGTCAGCTTGTCGCTCTCCGGCCTCACACACTCTGCTATCGCTCGTGGCTGTAAGCAGGGCACGGACATTATAGTAACACATTCTCTCAACAGATGTCTAAATGTTTAATGTGCATTGAGTGACATTCCGCCCTCGCTGTGTCATTAGCTCCTCTCGCTCTAATCAAGCCCTTTCACTCCAATTGGGAGGCGGAGATAACTCTGTTATAATGAGAACACCCACATTCTGGCTGCTTGAATGACTCATGTTTTGTGCCTCTCTGCTCTTATTTGCACCAGTGTGTTACAAAGGTTTGTCATTAAGCAGGGAAAAAAAGGCTACAGGCGGCTTAATCGTATGAAAAAAAGCTAACGGCTGAAATTGCGGTTCTTCATAGCTAATTAAGTGTGCAGGTTTTTCACACAGGAGTGTTGACCGGATTGCCTGGAGTGGATATTGTTTTGATTTAGTTTAGTCGCAGCTTGTTTGGTCTTAAAATTGCTTGAGGTAAAAAGGAGCATGAATTTAGTGTACATGTGTTAATAGTCTAATTAAACTCTCTGTGTACATCAAACACAAGGATGCTGAATACAACTGGTAGCAAATAGGAAATGCGTTCCGTCGTTATGTGTCATTAGAAAAGTGCCGCAGAAGGTGAAGATTTAAAGTGGGAATTAGAAAATTATGAATTTTTAATTATCAGCCATTACTGAGAAGTTGATTACCCCACTCATTATGTTATAAAAGAGGCCTTTAGGATGGTATTCATGTGATAGATTTCATACATTCAGCCTTGTGTGTTTTTGCTGCGACAGCATCATTTTGTACAGCCTGATTTATTGGTAATAATTAGCAATTTTGCTCATTAGCAATTATTTTTCGTCCCTTTAAGACTCCGTTTTCTATTCTTTTATGCGAGTCTCACAAGGGTTTTACAGCCACATAACTGACATTTTACATATCCACACATGATAGGAAAGCTAACTCTCTTCGGGCCAATGAAATATGGTTCTGCCCCAGACTTTTACAGGAATTCCTGTAATAATTAGAAGTAAAAACATTAGCACCCCTCAAGTTAGTTTTTAGGATATCATAAGTGGTTAAACGGCTCAAACCTACGTCCCCAAAACGTCATCAACAGGATGTTGCACCAGTTTGTATTACAGCTGATAATCCCACAGTATGCTATGACACCCAGAGTGTTTCAAAGTTCCTCCTTCACCTCCTGAAAACAAAAACAGGTCAAAAGAAGAAAACATTTAAAAGGTTCTGGTTGCAATTCTGTGTAGAGATGGCAGCCGATGAAAAAGGCAAAGCAAAGCAAGGCAAGTTGTATTTGTAGAGCACAATTATTACACAAGTCAATTCACGGTTACATAAAATCACAGAAAAAGCAAAATTATGCCATAAAACCAAAATAATTGTTAGTTAAAATTAAAAACAAGAAGTGAAGATAAAATGGTCTCGGTTGTCATATGCAAAGCTAAACACAACTGTTTTCAGCATGGATTTGGAAATTGTCGGGGTTGAGGCCTATCTCACATCTTCTTGAAGACTGTTGTAGATTTAAAGAGCATAAAACTGAAAAGCAGCCGCACCATGTTTAGTCCGTACTCTGGGCCCCAGCAGGAGACCCCTCCTTGAGCTTCTCAGAGTCTGAGTTGGTTCATATGGCTCCAACATGTCACGGATGTACTTTGATGCTAGACTATGAAGGGACTTACTGCAAAAATTGAAATCTAAGCAAGTCATTGTCTTATTTTCAGTTGAATTTGTCTTATTACTTTTAATATGAGCCCCATTCAAATGACAAGTCCAGAAAAATGTCTTATTTCAAATTATTCAGAGACAAAAAATTAGGTTTTGCTCATGACAAGCCAAAAAACTCTGCCTATCAGGTAAGAAAAAAATGTCTTGTGTTAAGACATTTTGAAGAGCAGTTATTTCTGTATCCCATTTGCAGATGTTTTTGGCTTGTTTCAAGCAATTCAGTCCTCATTTTTGTCTTTAAAGCGACAGGAAGCCAGTGCAGAGACCTGAACACTGGACTAATATGATTAGATTTCCTTGTTCTGGTCAGGATTTGAGCATCAGCATTCTGGATTTACTGCAGTTTTCTTAAGTCAGAGTCGGACACTCCTTTGTTTTTAGAAATACTTTTTAGATGGTAAAAAGCTGCTGATGTTATTGAGTTAATGTGGATGTTGGATTTCAGGTCTGTGTGTATTATTACCACAAGATTTCTAACCTGATATTAACATTTAGAAAGAAGGTCTCAAGGTGACTGATAACACTTTGTTGTTTGTTTTTGTTTCTGTGGCCCAAAAACAATGAGTTCAGTTTTGTCTGAGCTTAGCTGGAGAAAAAGATGCATTATTTCATCAGACTTGATCAAAAAGACCTTATCTCATAAATCCTACCTGGAAAGTACCTTCACATTGAAATTCAAGTTTGCAGCAACTCCATTTATTCCACTCTCTGATTGCTGTTGCATGCACTTTCAGAGTTTCTGAGGCGCTTGTGAAAAATGGAGCCACCATACATAATACATGTTTCCCAGGACTACAAATTAATGTAGGGTTGAAGCCAATGTTGCAGCACAAATGGCATAAAAATACATCAGCCTTTGTCCCTTTTATGTGATGTTATGTAAGTTTATTTTCCTAACAGAGGGAACATTTTTGAGTTAGAATACAAAGGCTTTGAAATTAAATATCTTTAATAAAACATGTCACCGACTGGAGGGAGAGGGGAGCAAACCATAAACGTTTGGCTGTGGCATTTGGAAGTTCATGTAACATTCAGCACGAGAGTCATAAGGTAGAAATCTTCCTTTCATTCTGTGCAAATATTTTAGTCTGTGTTTCACTTGTTCAAACTGTAAACTCCCCACACACCCTGCCCTTTGTTTTTCCTCTCTTAACTCCTCTCCATCACGAATAAAGCCAATGTAGGGGAAGGTAGAGCGTAAGTAAACCCTGGCGTTTTAGTTTGGCTTGGTTACTTTGGTGTGTATAATGGTTTTAGTGTTTCTGCAGCAGACTCTCAAAGAAAGAACTGTTTTTTTTTTTCAACACTTCCACACAGGCTTCAAGTTTTGAGACCATAAGGTCCTGCTTGACCCGAACCCAGCAAGGGTTCTTGCTCGCACTCTGCCTACCATCTCTTCTTTATAATATCTCTCTGCAGAGTTTCATCTGCCCCCCTTTCCCTTTTCCCCAGCTTAACTGCCATAAAAACAGATCAGACCACAGGTGTGATACAAAAATTGAAATGAAGTGTAGGTGAAGCACATGTGTGACCGTGATGAGAAGAGAACCTAGGCTTTATGGGTAGATTAAAGTTAAGTTTTTCCCTCTTTTTATTTGGGAGAAAAAAAAGGACCCGAGTAGGGCAATATATTCATCCAAATATATGGTCTTCATGGCAGCTCAAAATATGATCTTTCATCAGCCACTACAGGTAATAAACCCTGGACTTCATCGCTTATGAGAAACTTGAGAAAAGAAAATGAAGGTGGAATACCAGTTTATTCCTTTGAAATCTGCCAATAAGAGAGGGTTAGGACTTCTTTTTAGCCATTAGCATTATGGCTTTGACCATACAAAATTGGGCTTTCACTCACATTTTACATTACTGTGTTTGGAGAGAGGTTTCAGCTTAACAAAATCTGTTTATCTGACTGTTTTAATTTCCTTGAAATTAAAACAGTTCAGGTATTCATACATGGAAAAAAAAGTCCTCTAAAATGGCTTGTTATGGCCAGATAGGTAATATGACCCAAGACATAACAACCTGAATTGTAATAAAAAGAAATGTAAAAAACCCAAATTTAAAAAAAAAATGTCGAAAATGTAACAAAAGTGCTGGGCCACAAATGTAACAAGAAGAATATACAGAGTTCCTACACATTCTTAAAAGGTCTTGAGAAGTCTTAAATTCATGTATCTGAAACTAAGGCCTTAAAAAGTCAAAAATTCATTAAATTTTATACGTTTGGTCTTGAATAAATTACTCAAAGGTCTTAAATTTGTCAGGGCAGGATTTGTTGATGTTTTATTGACTTTATGATTTTTTTATGGGACTTTTCGAGAAAAAGATTTAGAGCGAAAACTGTCCTACAAGCTGCTTATATAATTTATCTGCATCCTAGCGAGGCAGTCTATGGCTATGGGTCACTGTTTGCACTTTTACACACAGATATTAAACAATGAGCAACTTTATCTTGCCAATGAGCAACTTTATCAATAAACAGTCAAAAAGTAAACTTGAATGAGTCTCATTAAGTGACACACACCCTATGATTTGGTTGTAATGCAGCAGGATCCCCAAACCATTGACCATATTTATGTGCTTTTGGTCTTAAATTTCATTCAAAGTGGCTTTAAAAAAGGTCTTAAGAAGTTTTAAATTTGACCTGCTGAAACCTGCAGGTACCTTGATATCGTAAAACCCAAAATGTGAGAACTGACCCAAATTTCAACAAGTTGTTGCATTTTGGGCAGAAGGTTATTACATTTTTGGCTTAGTATCTGTGACATGATCGGATTTTGGGTTTTGTTACATTTGTTTTTAAATTATATTTTGAGCTACATTTTGTTATTTTATCAAACAGGTTGTTATATTTTCGGTTTTAATTTGTTACAGCTCACTACTTTTTTTACATCATTTACCAGTTCTCACATTTTGGGTCATTGTTATGAACGGGGTTCTAAAAAGGTGTTAAGTATCCTCTGCACTTATTGGGTTGGAGGTGGGCACAAACATTTTTGAGATTTAAAAGTGGACCCTGAGTTGGAAAAGGTTGGGAACCACTGCTCTACACCATATGTGTACTGAAGAGCATGTGGATGGAACACAAAATCATACTTAATGTTGGTAGATAAAAAAAAAAAAATCCACCTGCCACTTTATCTGGTGACTCACAAACTCAGTTTCAGACCCTGAGCACAAGAACCTTGAGATTATTTGAAATCAAGTGTGTTCAAAGACAGGAGTTGGTGTTAAGAAGCATTCTTACCTTCCACTAGTTTTTCTATTACTTCAAAATAAAAGGCCCATCTGTTTCTTCTCATTCCACAGACAGGCTTTAAATCGCATTAAGGTACTTTCAAACTTGATTGAAATGGTGGTTGGTGGCATATTATCCCCTTGAGTTGCCTTCAGGTGCTCCAGTTTCCTCTCAAAGTCAAAAAGCACACAGGTTCCGTTAATTGTTGCCACTGAATTGCCCAAATGTGTGAGTGTGAGTCCGAATTGCTCTCATCTGGGATCAGTTCCAGCTCCCCTGCTGCACTTCAAAGCGCACACAGGTATCTTAAACAGATGAGTGTAGTGCCACAAACAGCAGTTCATACAGTTCTGTCTAATGATCTATCTCACTGCAGATGTACGTAAAATCTACTCGGCTTTACTCAACCACTGTGAAATCCATTTCTATCAGCTTGATTTAGAGGGGATGAAGCCAAATAACAAAAACCAGATTTTCTGCCTCACTTTGTGGTACGCAGTGCGAGTGCTGTGACTTCACCTGAACACACCCAGCTCCATTTGATATATCACTTTGTGCTGTAATGCACCACAACACACAATAAATCAGAATACCTTTGTGGGCCATCTGCAGTCCAAACACATTTATTTTGCTCTCGACTCCCAGATGATGCAGTGCGATTTCATATATTTTTTATTTTTCCTCTCTTGAAAACCGCAACAAATCCCCGGGAAAATCATCTGTGAGTTAGAGCATCCCATACCAAATGAGTTGGCTCAGTCCAACTAAACCTCAAGCTACTCCTCAGCCCTCCCCCTGAATAAGCTTTTTCTTCCCATATGTTAAATTGGGCTGTGGGCATTCATTCAACTCAGGCGTTTTGTTGGAGTTTGTACGTAGATGGATGCAGACTTGCTTGGCATAGCATAAGGCGGCAATACTTAACTAAGAAGGGACGGATTTAGCAGCTCAGCTGGTGGCAAGCTACACATGTGAGGAGAATGTGAGTGGGAAGAGGGGGGACGGAGCAGAGAGAGTTGGCTTCATCGGGCTGCAGTTAATGACCTCTGAGTGTGTCCTTGTCCCCGGGATAATGTGACCTGCGAGGATACAAATCTAAGTAGCTCAGCGGTGCACCTGACCTTTTGTAATAAACACCAGCAAATTCTGTGCAGAAGGGGGTGCAAACTCCAGCCAGTCAGCTACTTACTGAGAGTGCTTCCCCTCGCTGTGTTTGGGGATTAATATGCTTGATATAGCACACCTGTCATCTCAGGGGGAAAGCGATGTGAACTGGAACTTGCTTTTCAAAATTAGGCCTTTCCACGGCTAATGGTCTGCAGCCACGCTACTGCTACTGAGGCATAGATGTGTTTTGAAGCGCATTGAGCTAGAAATGAAAGTTAGAGAGCGACATGGTTAAAATAACAACATGAACATGCTGACACTCAAGCTTCATGTGAGAGTACGCCCACTGCAATGCAGGGGGATGCAATGTAATGTTATTCACAGTGATAATAAAACTCATTTCAACAGTGAAAAAATGAAAGAGCTGATGTTGTTTGTTTTATATTACATATGAAAAATATGTCCTGAAATTTTCTTCATGTACATGAGACAAAATACTATCCAACCATTCATGTTTTTGAGTTTGACTTGGATGGCCAGTCAGGGGAGAAGATGCAAAATCATGTTATATCCAACTGATTAATGTTATCTGGTCCATTAGTCTCACTTCATGGTAGTTACAAAACTCAAACACTACAAGTTAAGTACAAAATGTTTCAGGGAGTTAAAGATAACTTAATTATGAATGAGACAGAAAATACACAACATGTCTTCCAGGTAAGGCCCGACAATGCTTAACCATGTAAAGGCCCATTCATACTCCATGCACCCTTTACATTACCTTTAACCAATACATCCACCAGGGGGGGGGCAGCCCAGGGTCAAACATTTATGACAACAACAAACTCAAAAATGAACATGGCTACTGTGGAGGAGGTATTGATAATGTACTGTAGCGTTATAGGAGGTGGTGGTCTGTAAGGCCGTTAACTACATTGCGTTTGTCTTCAAAAAGTTCTGCCACTTTCATTTCTTCTTCATATCTCATAGAGCTTTTTATTGGGTAGTAGCAGCAACACTGCCCCTTTGGTTTCAGGTGGTACTGCTCTGTTTGGACTGTATCTGCAAGCTTATGGAAACATGCAGGAATGCGGATGGAATTAACACAGAGTACATTCAACATACACACCCGATGATCAGCCCACCTCTCCTTCGGCCTCTAAACCATTGTCATGTATACGGCTCTTACAGCTATATCACCAACTACAGGGCCTGGCATGCATACTGTAGCGTTTTCAGAACCCATTGTTTCTTCGTAAACAGATTTTTTTGGGCCAAGTGTGAAACGTATAACGTTGTGAAATGTTGTTAACAGGGCCTAAATATATTGCAGTCATGAAACTTGTAACCTTGTTAGAATCCATATATTAGTACATCATTGTTTAAGCCACAGGGTTCAAAGTGTGCGAAAGAAGTAGTGATTTATAGTCTGGAAACTACAGTACTCATATCTGTAATTAAAATTACAGTAACTGATATCAATTGGTGGATCTTGCCACTTGTAACCATTACTCATCTTGAAGCATTGCAGTAAAATCCAGGTGATCTATGGAGTCAATTTGAATATGACAATTCAAAGCTCGTGTAAGTTTCGCCCCTGGAATCCATCCTCTGGGCTCCGTAGATATCTGTTCTGGTTTTAATGTCAAACCACCAACTAAATTTTAAGACACCTTCCTGAAAATCAAAATGTCATCTCAATGGTGGTGCTTGAGGAAAAGTCAAGGGGTCACTGAAGCGTATTGGATTAGTTTTCTGTCCATTATGAATGTCTGAACCAAATGCCAAAGCAATCCACAGGAAATCTGTTGTACTTAGTCCGGACCAAAGTGGTGAACCATCAGCCAACCAACAAACCTGATGTACAATGTTAAACTCACCATTTTGCACTGAAGTTATAAATAACTGCAGCAGAAGTTGCTCTGTACTTTTTGGAACTGCTTTCCTGCTGACTCTAGAAGCATGACCACGCTGCGACTTCATTACACATGTAGTTCTTTGTCCTGATTTCTGGGGTACGTGTTAATTAACATGTGTTATCTGATGCAGCGTGATACTAAGGGATCAGAACACCTGTGAATAACCTTGCAATGCAATCCTCAGTCGTCTGTGAAACCGTGCTCATTTTGATGCCTCTCGAATCAAAAGAAATCACAGCATAAAAGAGAGAACTGAAAGAAAATGTGATCTCATAGAAAAAGCTGGAAAGTAGGCTTGGGGTGGCCTTTATCGTGATTTAAATTTTGTCCCAGTTTCACGCCCACGCTCTCCTCTGGAGTTGGCTTTGTTGCCGTGCGGCTAAGCACGGTGGAATCAGCAATAAGGAGATAAGTGCAGAGACAGATTGTGATATTGGCTTGATTTGAACACGTTTGATCTGTGTCTTCTTTTCTTGTCTGCTTCTTTTTCCTAACAGCGGTTGTCAAAACAAACAAGATCCAACGAGAAAAAGAGGTTTCTGAAGTACTTCTTACTTTAAGATTTCCAAGACTGCGCGTCAACTTTTTGTTGATTCGCTTCACTTCAGACACACTCTCTATGACTCACTCACTACTTCAAACACAGAGTACACACTCTGGTTACAACAAGAGTGTAAGTCTTTCAGGTGACTTCAATTGAATCTCTCTCTGTTTGCTTTTCAGGCAGGACTATCATTTTGTCGACACACCACATGGACGAGGCAGACATCTTGGGTGACCGCATTGCCATCATCTCTCATGGCAAGATGCGCTGCTGTGGCTCCTCACTCTTCCTGAAAAAAAGTTTTGGCAGTGGGTACTACCTCACACTGGTGCGTGGAGATGGGACTGTGAAGATGACAGCACAGCGTAATGGGATCATACAGAGTCAGGCCAAAGAGGTAAGAACAACAGCAGATGCAGTTTAAGGTTATTGTAAAGCTTTTGAACCATAGTTTAATACAGCATGGAAGACAGCGTTGGTAGAATGGATCACAGAAAACTTAACTGAGGCCTTTTCACAAGCATCCAGTCTGACAACCATTCAGAAAAGAGCTCCTGCTTTAATACTTGTACTAGAAAATAGAGACTTGTCTCTATTACTACATCTATTATTTCATTTGCAGCTAGACCTGTCACGATAACAGATTTTGCTGGACGATAAATTGTCCCAGAAGTTATTGTGATAGACAATGATATTGCTGTTCTGATACCATTTTCAACTAATATAATAATAATGTATAATAGTGCAAGTACACACTTTTAACGATAAATAACCTTTTTTTTCTTAAGAATATTTAATATTGTAACTATGCCATTAAATAAAAAATTAGTCAATCTCTGTTAACAAAAAATTCACTTGAGTAAAAACCATGCAAAAGCAATACATGAAATACAGTTGATATATTTTATATATTGCTTGTTGCCCTGTTGCTGATAAGAAAAAAAACTCACAGCAATACAGCGGAGTTAACTCATTTTCCAGTGTCTTTGGTGAATAAAAAAATATTGAGCCCAGCAAACTTAGCAAGCTCATTTTTTAATTATCTTGCAATTAATTGATATATAGATTATTGGGACAGGCCTATCTACAGCTACAATGAATTCATTGACCAAATACAAAATCAAAGTTTCTGCTCTTCTAAAAAAAACTTCTGCAGGTTTATCTTCAGTTCTTGGTGTGCCACCTGCATCTTAACAGCTTTTCTCTCTCAAATGTTTCTTTATCTTCTTGTGCCGTTACTTGAACAAATCATTCAACTAATGCTCCAAATCCAAACTCAAGACATTACCTTAAAAGTTAGCTCCAAGTGAGCCAAATGTTTGCTTATGTGAAATCAAATCAGAGTTAAAATTGAGTAAAGGACTTTTAATTGGTTTGCAAAAAAATGAATTCAAGTTGATGCAAATTTAACTCCATTATACACTACATTAAAAAGTAACTGTTCACTACTCTGTTTAAAAAATACAAGTTTCGCAATGACTGTAAATACTTTAGTAGGAGAAGTAGAAAAAGGGTCATTTTCGTCTTCAGCTGTGAGCCCCTTTGCCAAAACCTCCCTCTACTCTATTATTGAACGCCGCCCCTTCTGACTCTCCTCAGTGCTCTCCTCCTCTCACCACCCTCCCCCTTTAATGATCTGTGTTTAGTCTCTCCCAGCATGAGAATTGGCAAACGCCTACGTGCTGGATGATACTAATTGTCACCGGGGAGAGGGGTGATTCTCGCATTTGCTCGCCAATGGTGCCTCGCACACTTAGTTTTAATCAATAGGAGCAAATGAACAAGATGCACTGATGCCAGCAGGGCTAGAGCAATTACCATTAGTCTGCGAGCTCTTTGAGGTGAGCAGAGTCATTTGTTTGAAATAAATAAATAAACATGCAAACACCTTTGTGGACTAGGCGGAATGGGTGCCTCTCCTAGATGAAGACTTAGTAATTTTGTGGAAGATTTTGCAATTACACAGACAATAAAACTCGGAAAAGGTGCTAGATGAAGTTTGATCATCCTGATCTCATTCACTTTGATTACACTTTGCTCAATCCATAAAAATTGCAGAGCCTTTTGTGAAATTAGAGTTTATTCACTATTCATGTCAAAGAGTTTGACTTTATGAGTTGACCCCATTAGCCGTTAACTAACATGTACAGTTAATAGAAAACAGTGGATGGCATCTGGTATTCCTTGTGGGGCAGGAAACATTCTGAGAAAACGTCATATTAAAGCTTTTCCACTCTGACTCTGATTCCCAGGAGGAAGCTTCTCCTCTAAGGGGAGACAGCCCAGATGAAGGCATTGGCAGTGAAAGGTGGGACACTTCAAAGCCTTCAGGTAAGAGTTCGTCAGTTCTCACTCACTAGCCCTAGAAACAAGAGTCAGTAGCAACAGTAGAACAAGCTTTTTGGCATTGGTAGAGAATATTCGGCAAATTTTTCCATCTACTGACCACAAATGCATGTTCCTTGCACCATCTTTCCAGTGGTATAAGACTTATTAAAGAAACAATCTCCCAAAAAAAGATTATCTTTCTTTCTGTTCTGACTTTTATTTTTTATTTTTGTAATTTCTCAAGGCAGCCTATAAATGCAGCCTTGTTTGAAGAACTCTTGTGAAATAATAGCCCCCCAAAAATTGGTCTTAATATTGTGTGCTCTCCAACAAAGTCTACTGTCAAACATCACTCTTTTTTTAATCTATCATCGTGGCCACACTTCGTACTTCTCCAGTTCAGATAGTTCACATCTTTATTGTCTCTGGACAGGAAGTTTGATTTGCTGCAGTGGACACAAAAACACAACAGATAAACACACATAGAACAGTGCAACACAACCTGTAACAACTTGCTTTGAAAATGTAAAGTGCTCCTTCCACGAAGCACAAAACAGTACAAGGACAGTGCTGAATGAGCCAGTGAACACAGAGGAGCATTTAAGAGCACGAGAGCTCGTTTTATTCTTTTGCAGATGGTAGAGACTGAAACCAAAGAGAACGGGTTAGGACTGGAATAATTTATCAGAGGGAAACTGCCATGATGACATTGGTGAATGCAGATCGAAGCTTCCTTTTAACACTTCTTTTCTCTGTTCGAGACAACTTTTTATTGGGTGTAAAATGATGAGGTAATGTGTTTATCAACCGTTACGTAGCACTGTTGGTTGAAAGATGTCAACATTCTGTATTTTAGTGTCTGGCTACAGTTGGCACTACTCCTATCCCGGTGCTCTGAAACATATCAGTAGCATGTAACGTAAATGAATCCTTGTTAAGTCCTGCCAGTGCTCATCTACCAAGCAGAGCAAACGTAACCAGGCTTTTTTATTTCATTGATAGAGATTTGAACAGATCACTGCAGTATAACTGCTGCATGTAGGAATGATAATTACCATAAACAGCTAAGCCTGCGTTAAAACCTTTAGCTCATGTTTTTGCCTTTAGCTTGTGCTCTATCGCACTCCCGTTTAACTTCCCTCTGCTCTTCTGTTAGACAGTCAAGCTTCAGTGTCCCGTGGGATTATGATCAGGCATACATCTAGATATGAGACTTTTTCAGGATCACTTAGAAAGTCCTTACAGTCCTTTTAAAGACATTTGAAATAAATGAAAAGTAAAAGGAGAATACACCAAAAATGCAAAAACTAGCAAAAAAAATGTATCACTTAAACAACCCTTGTTTTGTGAAACTTTTTTTTAAATTTATGGTATCCAACTATTATGTGGGAGCAGAAACACATCAGATGTCATCAAAGTGGCACATATTCAGCCTTAGATTTTATAAGTTTGGATCAGTTTGAGTCTGATCTCATTCATAGAAGTTTTCCTGCAAGACAGGAGCTGAAAACAAGACAAATCGACTAGACTCAAGAGTATTTTTTATCTTTCAAAGTAGATACACACATCGTGGTTAGATACACAACGCCATAATATCATCAAAGTAATCACATTTCTGCTGGTGACAGCACATTTCTCTTTATTACCCACCACACACACACACAAGCAAAGAGTCAAGAACACGCATTCTTATAGATAACGCAGTGTGATGTGTGAAACTGAGCTCCTGACTTCTTCATAAAGCACAGAGCTGCTGGTTGTTAAGCAGCAGTAATTATGTATGAGAGGTTCTGGATCAATAATGGATGCGGTGTGTTCTGCAACACTGTCCTGATTGATTCTCCCTGAGACCTCAGCATCAGAATGGATGAGACAGGAGAATTATGTCCACTGATCTATTTCAGTGTGTTTAAAGGTCACTGCGTTATGTATGTTGGGGACTCAATTTATAACGATGTTGATTTTCTATGATTTTAGACATAAAATATTAAAGTGAAGTTTCTTTTGTATCAAGTTTTGGGGTCAGACTGAGGTGGTCATGGTAGCAGAATGTGATACAATCTGATACAAACTTACCTCTGTTTACATATTCAACTCATAGATTTAGAGGAATAGCTGGGGTTAAAAAGCAGGTCTTACATCCTGATACCTATAAAAAGTGATCTAATTCTAGTTAATTATCTGTACAAGCAGATTAATTGTTTTAAGGTAAGATTTTGATTGAATTACCAACAATAATGATTGAATACTGTAAATAACTTTGAGCTAAATAAGTATCTAACTACAGATTATATAACTTGCTCTACTTTTAAGACTGTTTTAGCCCGTTGACAACAGATCAAACATTTTCTATTTAGTTCAACTCATATTTTTTTCTATTTTTACAATGAATTTTAATCTATTTAAGTGAAAATAGTTTGTTGATTATGTAGGCTTTGTTAGCATCTGAAGCTAACCATTCAACTGGCACCACAGTCCCAGATAAAACTCCACAGAATTTGCTGATTCTCACAAAGTTTACTTCGGTTTTTGTGATCAGTGTGAGTTCCAAAAATAATACAAAAAGGTCCTTATTAACAAAGACAATAAGGTTATTGACTGTGTGTGCCACAAGCAAAATGATTTTAAATGTAACACTATGGGAGGTGCATTTCCTTTCAGCAAATGCTGGATGCTGAAATGCTGATGCTCAGTATTTCATCATGATTATACTGGCATGACATTGATATTTGTGAGTGTTTCATGACCCCCTCTATCAGTGTTTTGTGAATTCCACCTTGGGGTCTGCAACTGTGGAGGACAGAAAAAGACTACAGTTTCTACTTTTAAAGGTTTATAATGATGTCATTTAAGCCAACTTTATGACCTGTTCATGAGTAAACTAAATGAGTAAACTTCATGAGTAAGCTAAAGTGAAGCCTCTGTGTTACCCATCTTTTACAGCAAAACTGAAGTGTCTATAATCAAAAGCCGGAAATGTGAAAAATCAATGTCAGAAGATAGCTAGTGTGCTGCCAATTAACGTCGTAGTTGTCGGAAGGATGAAAAGAGATTTCTATTTATCTTCAGGTTCAGTGATTTTATCTTTGATGGAACTCATGATCCAGTGGATGTGTTGAGGAGTCAGTGTTCAGTGTTTTTTTGTGACTTTTGAAGCTGTCAGTTATCGTTAAGTGCCCTTAAGCTCGCGTCAACAGCCCAGAGGACGAGACTTTTGCCGTCTCATCTGAGCTCTCTCTCTCTCTGTAACAGACACTTAAATCACTTCTGCATCTCTACCAGACACCAAAAGGGTCATACAAACACATAGTTGCTATCTGCGAAACCTGTGAAGAGCAACAGTCTGTTGTGACAGCTGCAGGTGTGATGAAAAGCACAGAAACACAGTGGGCAGGATGCAGCACATGCAAATTTGTGCTGAGAGTGTAACTTCCGTGAAATGACAAGAAATCTGGGTTATTTGTTGAATTAACTGATGTGAAATGAATTCAGTATTCGCGAGGAATTTATATTTGGAAATGATACAAAGTTTGTGTGTTTCTTGCTGTGACAACCTCAAGGTTTCTTTCATTCTGAAGCTGAATTTATTTGCAACCTGTGGTGTTCACTGCTTTTGTGTTCTCACTCTAACAAAAAACTTTGTTAACGGGAAACAAATAACAGACTTTTCCCACAGATGTCAGTCATACAAGTGCTTGTTTTTGAAGTAAATTTTCTTTCCCTCCCTCTTTTTATTTTTGCTGGCAGACTTGTCGGCCGTGGGTCAGCTTGTGCAGCGCCACGTCCCCGAGGCGGTCTTCTTGGAGAGCATCGGTCAGGAGATCACCTACATCCTGCCTTACAGTGGAGCCAGAGATGGAACCTTTGCACAGCTCTTTCAAGAGCTCGACCTGTCCATGGCTGACCTCGGCCTGACCAGCTACGGCATCTCTGACACCACACTGGAGGAGGTATGCCAAGCGTGGGACTGACAAGCTAGTCTGAGAGACAAGCATGAGCGCAGTTAGAGAGAGAGCCTACACACGCAGGAAGATGAAAGTACACGGACAGACAACAGGGTCTGGTTTTCCAACTTTTTTTTTCCTTTAATGGCACTGTACACCACTACTTTTTATTTTTATTTTTATTTTTAGACTACTAGGTTTGTTTTACTGCCTCTAAAAAGTTGCAAAATTGGCAGATTGTTTTGCAGTTTTGGAAGATGGCAGTACATAACAAGCCACTTTATGGTTTTTAGCCAGTAAATGTATCAGGACTTTTTTTTTTTCCCCAAAGCTTCAGGGACAAGTGGAACAATCTTCCTCAATGGAAAGTCTCGAATGCCATTTTTAAAATTCCTTCATCACATTTCCTTGCACTGTTGTCTCTTCCACTCAGCCCTCAAAGGTTGCTTCACTTTCAAGTCATCATTACTCACAGCGGCTTCCCCACTGTACACAATCATCATCAAAATCAAAGCAATGCCTGTGTCCAGAGTGAAGAAAGATAATGATTTGTTAGTGATGAATTTTTGATGAGGAGCAAATTGAGACAGACCACATGTGGCTGTGTGTTAAGTCAGATTAGCCTGATAGCAACAACAAAACATTTAAAAATTACAAAATGTCTAAAATCTCTGCTTGATTTGACTCCACTGTGCATATTTCCGAAGCTTGCATCATAGATGTGGTTTTGTAAGCTGTGATGGGTGAAATAGCTTCAAATGTAACTTTTAATTTCCTGCTTCACCTTGATTGAAAATGATTCACAATTTTGCTCAAAAACACATTTTTCAACTCTCATGTCAGAGAGAAATACGAAGAAACCAAAGCACTGGGTCCTTGAAAACATTCCAAACTGTGTAGTACCATATTTAGTCACAAGGAAAAACACCTGTAAAGTTTTCACTTGGAGCTGAACTTTCACTATTTTGTTACATCTTCTCTTGAAGTCATACTTTGAGGTCATCATCATCATCATCAACATACAGAACACACTCGAACTCCTCACAAAGAAATGACTCACATACTATTTTTGGCATGAGGACGAGTCTTGGCTCATAAAGTTGAGTGACTGTCGGTTAATGCTGTTCTTGTTACTCAGACATGAATCACACACTCATAGCCCGCAGGCAAAGTAAATAATTCCTTTTGAATTTCTACTGTTCAGACACAACAAGGTCATATCATCTGTCCATGTTTTCTTTTGAAGTCTGACCACACTAGAGCTGTGCTACTTAGTGGATGTTTCACTCCTTTGAAAGTCTTATTGATCCATTTTTATTATTTTAAAAAGAAGTTAGTCATATAAGGAAATTTGCTGTGATTTTTTTTTTATATGAAGTGTGTTTTGGGGCTTTTGATTTTGAGTAATTTTTAACCGCAGTTGATCTATTTTTATGTACTTTAAATGGGAATATACCCTCCATTGGTTTTGCAGTCTCTCCCTGAAAGAGGACAGATGTTGAAACAACATTTAACACCCAGTTTAAAAAGAAGGACTCACTAGGACATATTCCACAAGTGTGGAGATTTATTTATTTTGACATATGGCTTGGATGAATAAATGAAGTCAAAGAGGGCAGTGCTCCTTAAGAGGCCGTTTGGCAGGTGCTCAAATAAAGGTTAGGGTGTCTTTGGAGGCGTAAACCTAATCGGATTTAAAGCAGAAACGTGTCAGGGATAACTTCTTTTTGCATCAAATCTGCCTACACTTGCTGAGTAAGTTTGAGTTTATCCTGTTTGTAAGTTGCTTTGCTCATTTACTCATTTTTTTCCCTCATAGATATTTCTCAAAGTGGCTGAAGAAACTGGAGTGGACACAGAATTACCGAGTAAGTTATCAAACATTACAACAATTTAACTCATGAAATTTCTGTATGATGTGCATCGTTTTCTTTTATGGAACACAAACCACCGTTTCTGGCGTTTCGCTTGGCTCCATCATTGCACTGCAGAAAACAAAATAATCAACTTCTCCTTCTTTCACTCCGTGTCTCTTTGGGGCCAGAGTCTGGCAGCCACAGAAAGCAAATCTGCATTGCAATGATGTTTCTAAATGATGATGGTGCTGGTGAATGTTAGACAGCACTAAAGAGGCCATTTGATTTGGGTCCACATGGCTGGTACAACTGTTGCATAGAACAAAGTCACACAATAAAGCAAGAAAGAAAACAAAAAGAAGCATTGCAGCATGAAAAACAATGTCTCATTTTGATGTACATTATGTTAGGTCACATTATAATACATAAGGTAACATTAAAGGTAGGGTCTGCAGGATTTTCCTTAAAAAATAAAATGTCAACATTCAGTGGAATAATACTGCTCTATCATCATCTATTAACCTCTATGCATGTGTCTGTCTGCCTCAACCCCTTTCTCTGCCTGTATGGTGATGTTTTTGGAAGCTTTCCTAAGCAGCTACAGTATCATACCATAGACTGTATAAAACATGGATGTAGTCTCCGTGACGCAACCCGTCTGTTACTGCAGCGCTGTTTTGAAGCAAAACGGCGGGCGCAGCCATATTGGAATTGGGACGAGTGACGAGAGCCCAAACTCACAGCTATTGGGCACCCTTTGGTCACGTGATCTGAGCCGTGGCTCTGATTGGGCAAGCTCTCGATCTTAATATCTTCCAAATGGCCGAGATGGAAAAAAATTCACTCCCTTCACAGTGTGTGCCGTCAGTGAAATCAGAGATCCAGACGGGAGACAGAGTTTGTACCAGGCTTTAAATACGCTAATATCCGTTCTGAAAACGACTTTTTTTCCGTTCATTTGTACGTGACTTCCGGTACTTCCGTAGCCAGCAGCTTTTTAGCACTTCTGTATTGTCTCATTTTTTCAGACCGGAGGTGGTCGCTTGTATCATACACGTGTACACTACATACCTTTTTGCTGGCAACACTGGCAATATAAAGTCATAAAAACCAAAGCTTAAAACAATGTCAAATACTCCATAAGTTCATAAAGGAGCAGACTTTAAAGAACAAATATGCTTCTAAGAGATATTACATTTAGTTAGCTTTGGAAGACTGAGGATAAGTGGAAGAGGATCAGGATTGGATTCAAACCACAATCACAAAACTTCTTGAATAGTGCAGCATGAAGGTGAGGAAAAACATATCTTTTTTATAGTGTTAGATAAAGTCAAATATGTGGAAAAAGTGGGAGAAAGTTAAAGAAGACAATGTGTGGTGATGGTTTATCACTTCATTTAGAGAAAGTATAGATGATAGGAGTCATTAGCTGACTAAATTCAATGTAACTTCCTCTGCCTTACAGAGTTTCTTTGCACTTTTATTTATTTATTTTTCTAAAAAACCTTCCTCTTCTTTAATATAAAAATCTAAATCTCCCTTTAAAACACCTGGGGATTTGTTGCTTTTACGGGGAATAATGCAGCTATTTTTTTCAGGGCAGGTAGCTATTCTTATTGTTATTTATAACCCCAAATTGGGTCAGGCCAAAACAACATATCTTATTTGTATTCCCACAGCAACAAAGGAGCTGTCGACAAGAGACTGCAAGAAGAGCTCCCGTGAATCCAAGCGGAACAGCATTGCCAGCGTCCACTTTAAAACAGAACAAGTCTCTGGAAGGACAGGTAAGTCTCCCTGGATTTATCATTCAGTTCTTCTTCTACTTCTGAAGTTTAATGAAACATTTATGATTTAGCTTTGCAAAGCAGAAAGCTGGCTGATAAGGAATATTTTTTAGCATTTATTAAGCATAAACTCTGAAATGAACTTGCTTGTTTTTTCTGATTCTTGTACAGAAACAAAGGAGAAATTCAAAAATAAAGTGGAAGGTAGGTAATTTTTTTTCTGTAGACAGGAAATTTCACTTTTATTACACCTGTGAGAGTCTGTTTTTTTCTTCACATCTTTTATTCCCCAGTTAATAACTTCATTTAGCGTGCCTTCAAATTGACTGTTTCACCTCAGTGGCCATTTTAAAAAGAGGCCACAAACAAAAGCTTCATCTTCAGAAATTCCTGCCCATCCACACAGCATTATCTTTCACGTCTATTCACCTTTTTCAATTGGCCCTCATGAACGAAATTCACTTTTATGCAGTGTTTTTCAGCAGGAAAATGGTTTTCAATCAGGATATGCTTTATTATTTTAATGACTACAGTGAAAATGGAGTGCCTGGATTTTTATTCTTTTATTGTAGGACTTTAAACCTCCACATCTGCCAGGGTTTTCATTATTACCTTTCCCTCCTGATTCACCCTGTGTCACTGTTTCCAGATTTATGACATATTTTAAAATCTGCCGCACTGAGGTGTGAGCAGCTGACAGCTTTAAGTAACATTTGATCAGGTCATTAGCTGTGCCGGAAAGCGTGCTCAGCAGCTCTTCTACGTACACGCAGATGATGAATAACACCTCGACTTAATGTCCAGACCTAAACAGAAATGCCAGCGTCAATGGGAGAGGATCCACTGTCATCACCGGTTGGAAGCTGATCAGGAGGCAGTTCCTGGCGCTCTTTATCAAGCGTTTCCACAACGCCCGGAGGAGCCGCAAGGGACTCATTGCCCAGGTAATGGCCTCAGTCCGTCATGTTGATGAATTGAGGGGTTACACTAGGAGGGGTGCATGGGAGGATCAAGGTAGGGTTTAAGAAATACATTTTGGCTTTCAATATCACTTTAATGACAGATATGATAAAGAAAGCTAATTTAGAATCAGGAGGGAGACGTCAGGTCATTTATCAAGGTGGAGTCAATAATCGAGGGATTTGCGAGGAAAGAAGCAGACACAGAAGACTGCTTTTAAAAAAAGGGAAGAGTTTCAGAAAAGTGAGCGCAGACAGAATAAAAAGGTGTTCATCAGTTCCACCTGATCACCGTGATTGACACCCGAAAGGCAAAGTGACACCTCTGATTTGTTTTTCCCTCATTTAGCTCCACGCTAATCATGCGCTTTTGTTAGATATGCATTAAAAGTGATCGCACCACAATTAAGAGATGACACGCAGCCATCAGCCCATTAAGCTAACGTCTGTATCATTTTGTCTCTCATAAACAGAATCTGAAAAGTCAGAAGCAATAAATAGATGCAAGTTATACAAGTCAAAAGCAATTTTTCACAAGGGGCCGTTTTTGAAGGGACTCAATTTTTGTTCCATCAAGTTGCACAAAGTGAGTTACACTGAAAACTAAGATGACACACACACGCAAAGAGCATTTCATGATGTATGAACGTAAACATCAGGACGTGTCATCAAATATGACAACCGCCATGACACTGAACAAAGAGGACAGAAAAAGAAGAAAGTGATGCACATCTACTCACAGGGGCTACTGTTTTAAAGGAGAGAAGGAGAGAGAGCGAGTGATGGCCAGTTTTGTCTCATAAATTTGGTTTTTATCTCAAAACTTTGACTTAATACGGGCAAAAAAAAGTTGTAAAAAATCTCAACAAAACCATGGAGTATTAGGGCTTCATTAAGAATTATTTTACTACTAGAATAAAGTCGAAATGACGTAATTTACTTCGAAAATAAAGTCCAACTATAATCGAGGACAGTCTACGAGGAGGAGGAAATGAGGACCACGGAGCATTTTGTCAAACTATACTTTAACTTGGGTTTAACAAACAAGGAGATACTTTAACTTTAGCACAACAGCATCAGATTATCATTTCCTTATCTTCTTCCGATACTTTACTTTGACTTTAATCTGGTGGTAAAATAATTAATTTCAACTTTATTCTGGTAGTAAAATAATTCACTTTCGACTTTAATCTAGTAGTAAAATATGAAGCAAAAAAAATCAATAATTCATCATGTGGTCCTGATACTCTGTCGTACAACAAAGCCATTTCTTATTTATTTTTTTAACATCTTTTTAACAGGTGGAAATGGGCTCCTGAGTATTTATGTTTGCATTACAGAAAATGTTCTCTTTGAGCAGAAAAGATGTGTATTATATAAATGTATGGGTTGTGAAGCTGCTTTGTCATCTTTGAGGATCTATTTGTATCTCCAAGAGGCTGAGTAGGGGATCCTCTTTTGGGTTTTCAGAATATGGTCAACTTAAACAAGAGTTTTAAGGAAAATTCCAAGAAAAGAAAAACAGTTTGGAAAGGAAATGAGAAAAAAGTCAAATGTATGGGAGGATGAGAGAGAGAAGTAAAGAAGAAAGGCTAAGGTAGACAAAAGAATGAGAGTTAAGAAGAACAAAAGTAAGAGAAAAGGAGAGTCAGTTAAGAATAGAGATAAGAGAGAGAAAGTGTGCATGAGAGAGAGAAAGAAAAGGAGTGAGAGAGACAGAGAGCCGTGTTTCACCTTTGTTAGGTGTACCGACTCTTCTTGTAATTTGCTGCAGCACCAGTCCCCATTAGTCACTGTCAGTCCTGGACGTCCCTCTTTAGTGGGGACGCAGAGCGGGATGGGGGGACGAGTGTGCGAGTGTGTACGTACAAGGGTGCTCATTGTCTGCAAGAGCGCACCTCCTACCTCTCCCTCTTTATTCCTTTGGCTGGAGGTTTTTTTCCCCCCATCATGTCAACAGCTCCCATTGTCAGCAGATATGATTGTGCGCTGAGGTAATCTCCTCCAATACAAGCGGTTAGGGGAATAGAGAGGAGATTATGGCATGTTGTACAAAAGGAGTGATTTATGGGAATGAAAGTTGGGGACAGGCGAGTCTTGGCAATGTCAGAATCAGGGAGAAGCTGTGATTGGTTGGAGAGGAAAGTGAAAGTAACTGTCCTTTGAAGCCGCACAGAATGAACAATGTGGATTACTTCTGTTGTTTTTCAATCTAATTATTGCTCATTTCCATTTTCTGTTTGTTCGCTGCTGTAAGTTTAATTCCTCTGCTGGAAATAGAATTACATTTACTCTGGATTTGTGGGAGAGTTGTGAAAAGAAAAGACCAAATAAACAGTAGAAATAAACAAGGTGATGCTGTTTTCCACTGTAACGCAGGGTGAGGAAATGCAGCGATTATTCACACATATAATTGGATTGAATTAATGTTTTCCAAAGCAAACAAACTCAATCTAATGAGGCTTTTGACTCTGCAGGAAATAAAACACAGATCTGTAGTGTTTTGGTGATTACACCCTGTTTGCATATAATCCTGTCCACTTCTTTAAATCCCCACCAAACTTGAGATAAACTCATGCATTGTTCATGGGAGTGCTTCGGCTTTTGTGAGCATAATGACTTCTCCACTTTTCTTTCCGCGCCCATTCTTTCTCAATGGGAAGAAGTACCAGCTGTCACCTGCAATTACTGTCGAGAGAGAGAAACAGAAATAAGAACAGTTCTGTCTTTTGCACTCTGCCATTAAGCTTTTCAGTCTCATTGCTTTCTCTCAATCGTCTCTCTATTTCCACGGCTACAGCACCTTTGCCGTGAATTCGGGATTTTCAATTGTAGCATCTTGAATTGGCCTTGCAAATTGTACACTCTGCAATTAATCAAGTGTGCGCAAAACCTCCCCCTACTGCCAAGAGCGCCCCAACCTACAAGTGATTAAACATTCAAGATATCGAGCATTTTTTTTTCTCCCCTGCTGACCTTTTTGTTAATTCTAACAAAGAAAGAAAAAGAGAATTACATGATGGAGAAAAGAGGATTGGATTTAGCGGTGCTGTGAGGGGGAAACTAGGAAGCTTTCCAGGGTCTGTTTTTTTATTTTTTTTTTAGAATTAACACAAAAAACGACAAGAGAATAGCGAGAAACTAATTACATCTGAGTGTCCACATGATGGTGGCGGTGTAGGAAGTGTTTAATCACACTCACAGTGTGCTGAATGAAGGGCCCAAACAAGTTGGCGTGGAGCATATTAATGTGCGCGTTATTGCAGTGGCCCGGCCTTGTTGTTGATTGCATCAGTCATTTTGATGCACGTAATGACACAGCAGGGAAGGATGATGAAATTGATCTCACATTGAATCTTGTGCTGTCATGCTAAATCTTATTAATGTGCATCTCTCATCCTCGCAGAATCAGTTTTTTTCATATTAGTCCGGCTGTAATTAAATTAAACATCATCTTGTTTGTGTATTTTTAACAGCCTGTTGTTTAGTTAAATATCTTTTGAGAAAAGTTCCTGACCGCATCTGCCAGAACTATGAAGCGCAGAGTTATTCACAGTTGTGCAGTGAAAAATGATGTCAGGACTCTACTGTGTTTATTCTCAAAGCCACAATTTGCAGTAACCTTGAAAGTTGCTCAGATTTTATTTTTTTGGTCTGTGTATATCCTTCAAGAAGTTTTGGACATTTTTTCCTGTGGAACAAATCCCAAATTGTGCTCGTGGATCAAGAAGGGATTTGTTCTCAAAACAGTCGGTGAATGGACGCCATTTCTGATTTTATAGTGGCCACTTGCCCCCTCAAATTCATATAAGTAATATTTTACCTTAGATAATTTATCTTTTTTTTTTACTTTAAAGGACTGTGAAAACTTTTTAAGTAATCTTGAAAAAGTCTCAATTCTATATGTGTGATCACAACCCACAACTGAGATTCGGAGTTATATAAAGTTATTTCGAATTAACTTGTATCAGCTTCCCGATCAGGTCATGAAGGACCAAATTGTTTACGGCACATCAAAGACTCTATGACAACACCACGCCAGCTGATGAAGTTCAACAGTGAGAAGAGAGATCTGAGTGTTTCTCCTCAAAAGAAAAAAAATCTCTTGGATTTATTCAGTCGTAATAGTGGATACTGGAACTGGACTGTCTGACAGAAAAGGGGCAGAAGAGCAGAAAAAAGCTAAATTGGAGTGTGATAGAGCACAGGCTAAAACACGAGCTGAGCTGTTTGTGAAAATGTAATGTCGTTCTTTTTTTTCCCTTGATGTAGCAGCACATAAAGTATAAGCATGGACATAATGTTTGTTCTTTTTTTAGGTGATCTTGCCTGCAGTTTTTGTTTGCTTGTCCCTCATCTTCTCACTCATTGTGCCGCCATTCACCGAGTATCCGAGTCTGGAGCTGCAACCCTGGATGTACAGTCTGCCTCAGACCACCTTCTACAGGTAAATACATTTATTTGATAAATAATAAATAATGCAGATCTTCTTAAAGATTGACCATGATTACAGTAATATTAACAGAGCTTGTGTGTTCCCATTTTTTAAACATGAATATATATGTAACAATCCTAAATGTTCATACTAAACGTGTGCAGTATTCTTCTCAAAACAGTTCATTCGAGAAATAGCAATAAATCTTTATCGGACTTGCTGAAACCATGATCTCCTGACTGGTTCATGACACTTAGGAAGGGCCTCAAACACCAAGGTCTGACCATATCTCAGACTTCAAGTGCTGGCTAATCAGATGAAAGGGGATTCGTTGAGCGGGGATTCTTAAAGAGACAGCTTTTCAGACTGACTGATTTTTTTAAAGAATGTAACTCATGTCCAGCTACTATGAGGAACGGTGTAAAGCCTTGAAAGAACAACACTCCCTCTTTAAGGTTTCTACTGCTAGTAATGGGTTAATTCTACACAAGCAACATTGTTTTCTTTAAGGATGGAGTCCTCCTCCTCCTCCAGGTTTTGTTTTACGTTTTTAAATGGCCCTTTTCACTGAGACAGAATTTTTTTGAATAGTGTAAAAAAAAAAATCAAAGCAGCCAGGGCAACAATAAGCAGGGTGAGAAAAACCGAGAAACTCCAACTTCAGAGAGAGAAAACCCAAGGAAAGAGATGTCTCCCTGCCTCTGCTGCTCTTTGATAGTCTAGAGATTTTTATTTTGCTCTGCTGCTGAGGTCATCGATCTGGGCTCTGTCCCCTTCTTGGCAGCCGCTCGCATTTTCTATCATTGAGAGTCTGCAGACGTGCTCTGTGACAAGCCACAGCCTTAGCGGACTTCAACACCCGCTGAGAACAAACGTGACTTATTGTGGAGGATATTGAAACAGAAGATCAACATAACACGAGATCTGTCTGCAGCGCTCTCAATGGCTTGTTTTAAAATAATAGAGATAAACAAAGGGAAGTGTCTTGTAGCTTTACTCTGGTTAACATTTACAGTTTATGACACAAGCTAAACACAATTTTTTCCAATTTTTTGATGGCAATTTTGTTGTGTTTTCAGTCTTTTAAGGTCTATGTTGCAATCTTAATGTAAAAAAATGTTTCCAGATATTCTTAAAATCCTTGAAACTCATTTTTCTGGTAAAACTGTTCCCAAAAGAGAAAAACATTGTCCTTACTCTGTACCCTCTCTCCTCAGACTGTTTCACAGTCCTCTGTCCTTAACTTTGAAAATGGTCTGCCTCTCTCCATGGTGCTGAAACATTCAAACCCAGTCTATTTGCTTTTACCCTCCGTTCTTGTACCATCATATTATTACTGCATGGTGTACATGGACTAGCCATTAGCACTGAGAAACAACCATCAAGTACAACAGCAGAAAACCAAGCTATCTGCTGCCAATCAGTCTGCCCTGAAACACCCTTGTTAGTGAGCGGCCGTACATTACAAACATTCATCAAAAGCTAGTGATTGGAAGATTTTCACATGATACAGTGAAGAAGCTTCTGAATCTTGTCTGCTTTCAAATGACTAACTGACCAGTTTGTAAGTGGAACTGAATTTCTGGCTCCAAAGCAAAAGTTCAAGCTTCCTTCGTGGGATTTCAGAGCCCACTAGACTCTGTCACATCGTGTCTGCCAATGTGGCACAACTTGAACTACACATTTTGATTCCTTTCTAATCCCTGAACTGCTCTTTAAAAGAAAGTACAAAATTAAATGTCTTTGACTTTTTTTCTCCTGATCCCTTAATTTTTTTCACCCTCACATTTTGTGGAGTTACTAATACATTCTTACTGCACTTCAAAAGGCCTTTTAATCTAAGAGTTCATTCAGTAGAGAATTGTTGCTCTGTTTTCATCATGATTCTTTGTAAAAATCTTTGAACCCTGCACACCAGTGAATAATCTTCAATGCAGATAAAAAGAGATGGTTTTATAATTATTGAGAGATCCTTAAAGTTAAGGTGTTAGCACCTAGAATAACATATCAGAGACACTTTTTTTCATGAGACCCAAAGGTTTTATTCCACTATGATATCATGCAGCCTTCATTTGACTTTCTTCTAATACCGTCTCACTTCTTACTCCTGTGATGTTTCATTTGGTCTAGATGACCCATTCATTAGTTCCACCGCCTCTGTGTATATGCACAAGTCTTCATTTTGGAACCGTCCAATAGTTTTATTACCTTAAATAACGTGCCAACCCAGCCATTGTTAATTGCAAAACAGATGGCTGCACATAATCCATTTTTACAATCAGACCACTTCAATCGCGCTCGCTGGTGGTCAAGAAAATGACCGCGTGACCTTCATGGGAATGTCTCTAAATGAGACAATGAACACTGTATTAATCCAAACGGTCGGCTGGGCTGTGGCCACAGCTGGCAGGGAGCCATCATGATGGTCTTTTATGAAACGCTGTGTTTTAACTCCCCCGGTACACTCAAGATAAAGGGCAGAGTGTGTGTGGTTAGTAATGAGAATGAAATTGGAATGGGAAGATTGTTTAACTGAGACGCAGAGCTTCGATATGTCCGGTACGCTCAGATTATAATGACAAACTATGAAGAGTTTGTACTGTACAAAGAATATTGAACAGGCTGCTATTGGTAAGTGTAGGAACAGGAGTTTGTTTCCTTGACCAAAAGGAAAGATGGCTACCTCATCTCAGGTAGTTCAGCTACCTTATTTCTTCCTCACTCTTGAATAAACAATCAGTGGCATTACTTTTCAGACATCACACTCAATCTACAGGACATAGATTTTCAAAAGGATTTATCTGGATTAGGACAATACTTCTGTGAAAATACATTTTTCCTATCAGCCAGGATCAGATAATCTGGGTAAATTTTTTACCATATTTTTCCAAAGAAAATCTGAATTGTGTCAACTGGACATAAAAATGATGAATTTATAGACATATATCCAGGTTCTCAGCCTAAAATGTGTAACATTTCCCACTTTTACATTTAATAACAGCAGGCTTTGGTGTACACACTCTGTGGAGAGCAAAAGCAGGTAAAACACACCCTGCAATAAGGGATAGTGTACAGAGTTGGCCTGGGACTTTACCTGGAGGCCAAGCCCTGACACTGATTTTTTTATCCCTTTTAAGAAGCATCTTCATTGAAATGAAGTTGGAATAAAAGGTCAATTGTGAGCAAAATAATCTTCCTAACACTCATTTGAAATAGCCAAGCGGCAATCCAGTTTTCCAACCTCATGACATGCATAATAAATGATCCATCCAACCCTCATTTGACAAAAATAATAGCTCATGATATGTTTTTCGTGCCCTAATATGTAAAATCCCTTTAACGATGCTATTTAATCAAATTTCAAACTCATAAATTCAAGTTAATTACAAGAAATTACTTTCTTTTTCTGGTTTATGAACTAAGAGTTATCCTCGGTGATGCTGTGGACGACAATGTGATGTTGATGTTGCAGATATTAACAGATTCCAGATAAGAAAGTCTTGGCTGGGAGGTGAACTTATTGTTACTTCAGCAATTCTAAAAAATAAGCAGCAGTTTGTAAAGGTGTGTCTTCACTCTATATTACACCATCAGATAATGATCGACAGCGGTTGCTGTTGGCTTCTTAGATTAATGCAGAAACACTTAAAGTTTCTGTATAAAACATGATTTAAAACTGCCGCCATTAAAAAAAAGACTGTACAAGCCTGAAACACCACAGGAGGCACCAAAATTCAAATTATTTTTCTCGCACCTGCTTTGAATTTCATGTTTTGTTCAATGCTAACAGCTTTTTGGTGTCTTTCTCTTAGGACTACAACATTCTCAATTTTCTGAAAGTTATCTTTGTCCAATGTAAAAGTCTTCATCAACACTAAGTATAGCGTCTTTACAAATAAAATTCAAGAACATCAAATTTTCTAAGTTACTTCAGTCTGATTCAACGTTGTTACCTTTTGGATAGCTGTAATCTGGTTACCTCCATACAACAGGGCTCAGATTCTCATGTATCATTTCCTGTCAGTTCCTCCTTGACATCAAGATCCATTAGAGATGAATGATCTTTTAGACTCCTGTGCTTTGCCAATAGCAGAGACAGATTAAGCGTCTTGGAGAGTGTTAATCGATTGTGACAAGAGACAGATCATTGAACATTTAATATCCTAAACAACTTTGATAGAAGAGAAATTAGGGGGCTTGAAAAGTCTAAGTAGTTGTGACATAGAACTGCATCGTAAACATAATAGCGTACTTCAGAGATCTTAGTCAATCAGGCTTGTTGACCTAGAGGAACCTTTCTTTCATCACAAGCTATTCCCTCTGACTCAGAATGTATCCCTGACTGAAGTGATTTCAGGGCCTCAGATATCGAGAGATCTCTGCTGTTGAGAACCACAGAAAGATGTGAAAAGTCAAACTCTGCTCGCGCTGCTTCGCCTACTGTATATCAGCTCGTATCGACTCTTGACTGACTCATCTCTTTTGAGAATCTGTGATCTTGACTCAGCTGAGAACCTCAAAGAAATGTGGTTTCAAATATCAAGCATGTTGATATCATCAAGGCTGCACAGGTCAGTCGAAAAATCAATTCAGCTGTTCAGGAGGAAAGAGATATCATGGTCGGAGCATTCTCTGATAACTCTGTAAGTGAAGGAAACACCAACATAGTCATTTATTGACTCTGTAATGGGTTCTCAACTGTGTTGTGAAAGATGGAATTGAAATGCTGAATTGATTGACTAAGGTCTCATTATTTACAGCAAAGATCTTCCTGACAATGCAGAGGTGTCACGTGTGGTGGAAACTCTTGTGAACACGCCTGGCTTTGGGACTCGCTGCATGGATGGAAACCCCATACCGTGAGTTTTTCTCCTAATACTACACAATGATTTTAAAAACATGTTTGTTAAGCACACTCATTCATGCCAAAAAGAAACTGTTTGCAAGATAAAAACAAGCTGTAACCAACAGATTTTTACAAGCGAGCACTTCTCAAAGTTTATAAAGTCAAACTATCACCCTGATCAGAACAAGTTAAATAATAAATGAAGTTCCCTAAAATTCAAATATGAGTCAGAGTAACTGTTGAGTTTAGAGCCAGAACAGTTCACAGCACTCTCATAGCACAAAGGCTATGAGGGGCTCTTAAGATGTTCAAACAAGTAAAATAAGTCTTTGAATGAAAACTTTGTAGTTGTCTTTTGATAATATAGTTATATTTTTGTTTGTACGAAGTGCTTAAAAAGTTCTGGAAGTATGAAAACCAACTTTGTCGGATTGAGTGGCAAAACGTCTTACAGTAGGCAAAACGATGAAAGTGTAATCAGACACATTCGCTGGATGCAAAACTACTTATAGTTGAATTAACGACACTTAGACTCAGCAAAAATCTCTACAGCCGATCAAAGGATGACTATGAGTTTCATTTTACTAGTCACAAAGTTATTTACAAAAATAATCATCTAGTCAACAAGCCATTACAGGATAACGAGGCTGAAACCATGGCTCAGTTGAACATTGAAAAAGGCTCATTCTGTAATTCAAACGGCTTAAGTATTCTACTGTGACTGGTAACACTATTCAAAATACAATGTACGAGCATATTATAATGACAAAATGTGACAGCGCAGCAGTCCTCAAAGAAAAACCTGTAAACTGTTTTATTATGAAAGAGATGTGACTACTTGATGTTGGGCGGCATAACAACGGAAGTAAATAGATAAACAACAGCCTTGTGCTGCATATTTTGGCACCTTCTAGTCATAATTTTGGCTCATTTATATAAAATAGCAACAAACAGCAGCATTTTATGTCACATTAGATCCTTTATAGCAAACATAAGACCATGACTGTGCTACTTAAGTCATAGCCAAACTCGGTGGTAACAACTTAAACACTACAAATCAGCCTGGAAAAATGTCTCAGATATTAAATGACAAGTATTATACCTGAAAAGGTAAAATGTCTGAGTTTAAACAACTAATGAGGTCAGATTTTTTAACTCATTGGCAGATTGTTTTCTTTCAAAGCAATTTATGCATCAATTCTGTCTTTGAATGCTAGGAAAAAAGACATTTCCTGGAGTTGTCAGGGGAATATGACTTGTTTTTAGTCGAATAGGAGTTTTTGCAGTGAAGAGTTTTTAGCTGGTGAAGAGCTGAATAAGTTACCAAGACGAGTCTAGATCAGATTTTGTTTTTTTTTTCTAGATTGTTAGCAGGATGATCAACTCAGGTTAAGGAGAGCAAGATTTGTGGCACTGAAAACTTTGACTTAATCAAATCAACAGATCTGATTCATTCTGGTCCTGTAGTTTTTTTCTACTATCTCCAACTTGATCATTGAGTTGGTCAGTCAGACATTCATACTTCCTCTTTTTTTATTTATTTTTATTTTTTTATTTCAGAAAGTTACCATGTTCGACTGCTGGCTCTGATTGGATTACTCCATCTGTGGATCAATCGATCACTGACATCTTCCTCAACGGTAACTGGAGCATGTCTAACCCCTCCCCCTCCTGTCAGTGCAGCACACCCAGTCGGACCATCATGTTGCCTGACTGTCCACCTGGTGCAGGTGGGCTCCCTCCACCTCAGGTTAGTGTGTTACGCTTAAGGTTTTTATGCCTTATTTAACGCGGATGCTGAGGCAGTTTGAGCGACAATTAAGTGGCTCTGAGGTCAAAGATTCGACGCCCTGGAACAGACACCATGTCAGTCTGTCTGAATTTTCCTTAGCAAGACAGTTAAACGCTGCTTCAGCCACCTGGGGTTTTGCTCCCAGCTGCCTTTGCTTCTCGGACCACCTAGTGAACGTGTGCAAAGAGAGGTAGAAAGAAAAATACAAAAGAAGTCTGTGACACAACGGTGCAATGAAAAATGCTTGTCATGGAAGCTTTTGACTGCGAGTGTGAAAGACCCAGTCAGCATCATTTTGATTTGGAAATGTTAAGGTACTTACTAACAAGGGATTTGCATTGCATTGCAAAATGTAAATCAGCCTTTTGTGCTGCCTTTCTTTTGTATACTCGCGCACGGCCATGAAAGTAGGTCCAAAATTGATTCCACTGAAAGTACACCGAATTGTCCATTGAGAATGATTCGGCCTGTTCCACATACTAAAAATTCATGGAAAATATACCCATAGTGTTTCCTTTTTTACCCAAACCTCAACCTCACAGCACCTCTTATGATATTCCATGACATGCACAGACTCCACAAAGGCCCTTCCCCTTTCTTCTCACTTTGGGAGACCTGTGGGGTTTGCATGTCTCACCCTCCACCAAGAAGTCAATACCAATCTTTTATAGGCCATTACTTGAGCAGTATACAGATGACCGGATCTAGAGTGGGCCAATGGTGCAAGCTCTGACCTGTAGAGGCTTGATCAAGGCCGGGATCGATGCGCGAGCGAGATACCCCGCATCCTCGTCTGCCCCCCTCCACCTGCTGACTGAACCAATCACCATAAAGAGACAAAGCGATGTCTCAGTTGAAGCTAGCTTGTTTGCACCACTGCCTCCCAATGATAATGAGAAAGCCAAGCTTGAGAGAAAACAGACAGAGAAGCTGCCACCTCCACTCCAGTGTCGTTTTATTAGAGATGGCTTTTGTCTGTTTACTCAGCCCGGCTGGCATGTGGCTGCATTTTAAGAGATTTAAACCTGAATTCCTCATTCCTAACCCCTCCCAGATCTGCCAGTATTTTCTCCCTCTCAGCGTACTCAAATGGTTGAGAAGTTGCTCACGCTAGTTTACCACAGATGGAGGGAGGTAAGCAGAGAGGGGAGTTCTGGTGTCTGATACCTGAGATTTGGCTGCAGACTTACAATTTCACACCTTCAGCCTCATTTTCATACAGACGAGCAGTCTCTGGTGATTTTGGGCAAGCGTAGGCACTTCTGTGATAATGCACAGTCATGCTGCAGATTGGATAGATTTCTGCTCAGACACACCAGCGTGCCAGACGAACTGCTATTTGGCAAACTGAGTCTAAGTCGTAGCAGATGTCTTTGTCAGACTAGAGCAGAATTTATGCAAATCATTTCAAGAACTTTCAATCATTTGAAGACATTGATCTCACACAGACTGAATTGTTAGTTTGGATGGATTGCAGACGTGGGAACAGCATATGTGTTTTGGTAAATGAAAAACGAAAACCAAGAAACAAACTACATTATTGTTTTTTGAAAACATGTAGGAAGAATAATGCCTTCATACTGTTTCCTCAATTATTCCAAGTCAGATGGGATATGTTTGTGTTAACCAAACATCATTAAACATCATACTCAAATTATAGAATTATGAGTAAAGATAGATGACATCTCTGCTGTACAAAAACAAAGCCAAAATATCCACACAGTAAGTATGAACATCACACTCATTTGGGGTTAGAGTTAGCGTCAAAGGGTTAGCTATTTATGATGCAGTGTGGATAATAACTCAAAGATGCTTGCAGCTTTCTAATGAAACAAAAAAACATGACATGAAACAGTTTCATGGTTAGAAAAAATTGAAGCCCCCACTTGAAGTTTGTTCTCTGTTCTGCCCATCAGATGCAAGCAGCACCTTCTTTATCAACAAAGCTGTCAATTATGGCTATAAACCTTAGAAAAATAAATAGAATTCTCAGAAAGAGAAAACAAAATATTTGGACTGACTTTCACATGAGTTAGCACAATGGTGTCAAATGTCTGAAATCACATTTGAGGGGTTTTATATGTAATGAATTATCACTGTAAAAAAATGAACCTGGAAGACGTAGATTTTTGTGCTGTCATGCAGCCAATGGTTATATTTTGGCTTCACTTTTAGGGATCTGTCATGTTGTCCATCTTGTATAGAGTTTATTATAATTCCAATATTTGAAAAGCTCAGTAGATGGAACAAAAAAATGGGGAGAGAATAAGGAGGGGCAGGGAAAGTGCTGAGGGTTGGAGTCAAATTCAGGCCTGAGTGAAACCTGATTTGTTTTTACAATCAGAAATACATTTACTTTCATTTTGATTTTATTGATATTGTGTGAAATATTTATTGTAATCTATATCTGTTTATTTGCAGAAATTATCATAATAATTTAGTTTAATCGTGAAGTTGAACATTAAACTTTTGTCTTCAGATCAGTTTCACAGAGACCTTGTGAAGCATCTGTCACAATTCTCACACAACTTTTCCACCTCCAAAACATCTGCTCCAATGCAAATAATAACTACAAGCCTAGAAAATGAACCTCACACACAATACACTTACTCCCCTCATCATAACTTTTATAATAATGTTATCCATGTGAGAAGTGAGTGTTTTGTCACTTTAATTAAGCTTACAATGCAAACTAAAACACAGGAAATATAACTTTAAGACTTTTAAAAGTAAGAGTGAAAATTAAGTTTTGACGAAGGACATCAGAGAATCTTCGTGCAAAAGTGAAATGAATCTCATGATCCAGTTCAGAAATGAAAAACTTCCTCTAAAATGATTTTGTCTTGTTCTGGTGGCGTTTTCCCATTTTAAAGTGGATTTATTTTGGATAAGTCATCCGAACAAGAGAAAAGAAATATCTGAGACATGAGACGTCTCAATAAAAAAAGAGGCCCTGCAGAAAGTCGAAACGACACAGTGTGAAAGTGCAGGGCTCATTTGCCACACTTTTCTTTTCCCTCCAGTCCCCTATACTTCCCCTATACGGTATCCCACACCATGTAACGTGCCAATTTCACACCCTCTACAGATCCGTAATGCTTGTTGAACTCGCGCAAGTCTTGCTGTGAGCTTCTTTATGTGACAAGGCCAATCTGGGGCTGCAGTAAAGTAGAAACTGTCGAGGTATCATGTTATGGGATGATTGTTGAGACAGTCAAACAAGAGAGGTGCCCTTTGTGTAACCTTTTCCTCTCCCCAACGTACAGTCCTATTTTATGACAGCACTGTCAAGGACTCTTCCATTTGTTTTGGCGCTGGTTTTATCTTCATATCTTCCCAGTGCTCTTACCCTGGATTTTGGCTTGTTTTTTGTCTCCTCTTTCCCCACATTTTGAATCTAAAAGAACTTCATATCATGGCATTACATAATATTTTACAACCCTATTCCAAGGAAAGTGGTGAAGGAGAATATTTGAATTGTTTTATTTTTAAAAAATTAGTGTTCATTTGAATTTGTCAATTTGAAACTTCACTTTACCATCGTGTAGCTTTTAACAATACTCCATCAACACTTGGAAGCCAGAGAGATCAGTTGTCAGCGTTTAGAGAAAGAAATGTTGTCTTGCCTGATTTGTTACATGGCATCTTTCCTTGTCAAAGCAGAGGGCTTGGTGTTCAAAATGACCCCTAACAAATCTCTTATTTGATTCTTCCACCTACAAGACAGTTTTTCACTTCATTTGAGTCATATCTATCCCCCTTTGTGCATGGCATGATGTTAAACTACAGGGATTTTGAGCTCATGCAGTGACTTCCACTACAGAGTCATGTCTGGTTACAATGCAATGTTGCTCAAGAGCTTAAACAGCACAGCAATTTTACACTAGTTTTCAACCACAATTATATCAGTAGTAGTCAAGTAGTACACTGACATAATACCATAATCCAACATCAAAAGCTCATTTCTTTTTTATACATGTTATAGCTTTTTATATGAAAAATGTTCCTACACCCATTGACCATAATAAGGCTCCTCCTGACTGAAGCAAAATTAAAATCAACTTTACTTTTCAAGAGTGGAAGTGACTTTGATTTTTCTCTGAACTGTACTTGCATTACTTTGTAATAGAATAACTTGTTGAATTTCTAGATGAAACTGACTTCTTACTAACCTTAAGGACATTGAGTTAACTGGAATTGTTCTGGCATTATAAAAGTGATGCGAGCAGAGTAGTTACATATAAAACATGTTCTCTCAACAGCAACATTTACTCATAACCCGAGCATTTTTCATTATGCAGCGCTCAATCTATTTCCAATAGTCATCTTTTGTAACACGGTGAGCCAGCATGCTTTTCATTTCATCATCTTAGACCTTGAAAGATTTAAAATGCTGGGAGAGTTCATACGGTTTAAAAAATGATGATATGAATTCGAGCTGAAATGCTTGATCATAGTCTTTTTCTCCATCCTTAAATGATAGATGCAGGTTTACCGACCCACTGCCTCAATACTTCTTCATAAATGACAGTGAATAAATGTATGTAAGTGCAGCCAATAACCAGACACCTCTGTAACCCTTTCCACCACTCTGCTGTAAACTGTAATCCACAAGTGAGTCGTAACCAATAATTTACAGAGTGAGACATGGAGAAGTGCATAAGGTCATGTAATGCAACATATAAATAGTGCCGTGCAGTGTTGCTGTCATACGAAGATCGATAAATTGAGAGTTGTATGGTTTGATATTGTGGTAGTATAAATAAATGTTGCACCTTTTTAACATGCATGCACCCAGGACAACAAAAGTGAAAGTATGCATTCATCACCTGTAGATGTTGATACAATAAGTTGGGTAGGAGCATAAATTAATTCAAGTCCAAGACAGAGACCACCCACTGTTGCTGAGCACGCTGTGAGGATGTATTCCCTTTGACCTGAAAGCTTCCCCCTTTGAATAAATCATGAAAAACTCCACCAGCTTCCCTCTACTCTTCTCTTTTTTATCTTTTATCCTGCCCATCCTGCGAATATGCCCTTGAGAAACCACAGAAAAAGACAAGAAAGAGGGAATAAAAAAACATGGACACCCAACTGCAGGGAGCCACTGTGAGATCATTGTTTCCATGGAAATGGCAGGCAACAGTAAGCCCATTATCAATTCCAAGGTATTGACTCTCGTTCACTGGTGATATTTAACCTTCGTAGATGAATAGGCCGTCATGCGTGCAGAGGAATTGATAAAGCCGCCACGTTCAGCGAATTACGATTGATGTCTTTATCATTTGGAGACTGGCCTAACTACGGCTTGCTTGCAAATTACTCTCCTTGGCCTCATCTATCAAGCTATTGAAGTTGGCATTGGTTTACCATTTGTGTGGGAAAAAAAGGTGAATATATTGCTCAGGAAAACACCACTACCTTTTCTAGTTTAATTTGTTTGTTGGAGAAAAGAGGCGTTCAGTGGGGGTATTTTTCCTCCATTTAGAAAAGATGTGATAACAAATAATGCTCTAAATGATACTATGGTATCATAAATGTCAACAGTATTCAGTAACCACTTTATCAGTGAGTAGTTCCCCTGTTGAAAAACCCACCATTCAGAGAAAAATGTCTTCCAAGTTTATAACAAATGATCACACCTAGAGTTTTGTTTTCATTCACACTCTTTTTTTAAAACATCATTAGTCTAGATTTTGAAACTGCAATAAACATGTAAACTGAAGGTGTTTCTTGTTTTTTCTTTTACTCAACATCTGTTCACCAGAAACAAATCCAACATATCAGCTCCAAACCCCCCCCCCCACCAGTCCAGCTCGGCAAAAACAACAGGCTGACACATCCTTTCTCTGCCGGGGCTCTGTTGATTTGTCACTTTGACTCCCAAACACCCGCAGATCCATTTTAGTGTAAAATGACCTGTCCAGAGCCGCCCTCTCAGCAGAAGGCAAGAGATGCTCGAAAAAACAAAAGCAGAAAGGTCAGTGAATTGCGGGGTGAGGTAAATGGTGGATGAGGCACTGGTTTCTCTTTGTTGAGGCGAAAAAGAACAGAAAGGGGCACAGGATGAAAATCTGTCACTGAGGTGGATTCTTACAAAATTGCCACAGCTGTTTTTTTGTTGTGGTTACCAATAGCACGGTTGTAACCCAACCAGGGTGTTCAAACTACTTGTAATCGTATTGTTTAGCTCAATTAGATATAATTATTGTGATGTGATCATATTGGACATAATCACATAACACAATGACAGATTCTGAAATGAAGAACAGCTCCTGGAGTACTCATGACACTAATTATAAAACAAACCACCTGTCACTTTTGCTTTAAATGCTTGAAATTATAACAATCTCTAAGCATCAACCGCACAGGCACATGCTGATAAGGATGGAAAAATAATTAAAACCATGAACACAGGGAATGCACATTATGTTGTTGTTTTTTCTTTATTTCAAACAGACAGAAAGGTATTGGCTTTATGAAAGTGAACAGCAGGCTCATGCCATCATGGTTTTCACACATGTTGCTGTATGAGTCTGAATGAGAATTAGAATTTGGAAAAAGCACATAAGTTAAGATGAGTATGACTTTTTTCCAATGCTTCTGGTAATCTCAAAATTTAAATAATTTCCCCCCCATCTGGAAAAGCCCCAGTAAAAAGTGATATATTTAGTTCACATTTTGTAGTTATTCACAAAAAAGTGTTGAGGAATGCACCAATCCAACTTTTCAAGTTACAATTTCCAACATCTTAGGCTTTGTTATCAGCTGACCTGATCTAATACCAATATAACTTCAGCATTATCTTTTCCATAATACAAGCATGAGACTGGGATTTGTGTTTTGAGAACTTGAGGTTATTCCAACCTTTTCTAAACCAAAACAAAATAAATGCATTTATTTAACCTGACTGTGTAATTATCTTTTGATGATGATGATGATACTTTGTTGTCAGGTGCAAGATCTGATATTTGATTTACATTCAAACAGTTGCTCCGTCATACACAATTCAAGGGACCACATATGCACATACAACATTCAACAGGAAAAATTAACGTATTAACTCCAATCAAGATCACAATGATTTCGTGTGAAATAAGGGTAACTTAGCCTTTGGATGGACTGGTGTATGAAGCACTGTTTGAACTTGATACCGTTTAAGTCAGGCATCATCGACCCCTTGATTGTAGCAGCAGATACTCTTTATTAAGACCATGGCTTACCTTAAGTCAACATTTAAACCCATTTGTGTCATATTTTGTGCATGAATCAGGTCAAAATCACTGGGGGGTGTAATCTTAGGAACAGGGTCATTTTTGAAGTTTCTGTTGTCATTATGATTTAAAAAGAGTAAACTATTTTTTTTTTCAATAAATGTCTTCACCCAACCACTAACCATGAGTGACAGAAAGGTTTTTGTGTTATCATTCATAATTTCTGAGAAAAGGCCAAAAAATCAGAAATTCTGCTGGGGGTGTAAACTTTTAGGCACAACTGTACTTAGATAGCAACAAATAAGACTTTTGATTTTTGTTGAGTTAAATGACGTCAAAGAGAGAATGTGTGAACTTTCAAATGCTAAAACTCATTGTAATGATATCAAATGGGTCAGGCAGTGATGATGTAATTTCACGGAAGTAAAAAAGGAAACAATATTAAAATTTTTAAAAGTTAAACAGAAAAAAGAATAACAGTGTTTTGATGGACATAGTAATGCACACTCCTGTATGCACACTATACAGTTAACAGAAGCTTTTGGTTTGTTTTATCAACATTTCTTTCTTTCCATCACTCAAACAAAAGTAAAGTTAGTTTTCTCTTTCTCTGTGGAGTTTATGTGAATTTTTCGATCGTACTTGATACAAACAGCGCCAAGATCAATGTGGACCCAGCACACTCCCTTATCTCTCTCTAGAGCTCAAGTACGGCAGCTCATTCAACAGATTTGATTAGTCCTTAGTTTACATTTCACTCACCCCTTGTTTGCTTCCCAAGCTATCAAGCTACAACAGTGTGCAGACAATTGATGCTATGTACAGAATGCCAAAACACACTGAAGCTGGTAATGAACACAAGATACAAGCCCAGGTACTTCACAATCACAAAATGTTCCCATTCCAGCCTTTTTTTTTTATCCTGGATATAGAGCTGAGGCCAAAATGATTAGACCCACACCGACTCTATTCTCGGGTATAAATTCATTGTACACACAGTAGGGAGTAAAAGCTCTTATTTTTGGTTCTGTTTGTTTCTGAGTTTCTGTGGCTTCTACAAAAGAGAAGCATGTTTGTTCAGAGATAAGCCAAGGTTGCTGCGCCGTTCATCCTCCTTATCTTTGATTCATAAGCCAGATGGGTCCTCTTCCTCCTCGTCTTTCTCTTTCTGTTTTCTTCTGTGCCTTGTGATTCAAAATCTCTTCCTTTTTTCTTTTTAACTTGTGTCTGTTTCTTCCAACCCTTACTTTTTTCATTTCCTTCTTTTATACTGTGGTGTCCTATCTTCATTCTAATCGCTTTCCCTTCCACTTGTTTAACCTGGACTTACCCTCATCTGCTCCCTCGCTTTCTGCAACTTCTGTATGCCGTGGAATAGACTGTTCTTTAAACTCAAAGATTTATTTGTCCTGAAAAAAATTTTTTTTTTGATCTAAAAATGTAGAGAAGATGCCAAATGAGTGGACATTGACACAATGATAATGTATATTCAACAGGTGGTAATGTAGATTATCATCAAGACAGGGCGAACAAGACCCTAATATGACTTTGCCCTTTTACATTAAATGATTTGAAGAAATAATGGCTGAGGGCTTTGTTCTTGATTTAAAACTAACTCATTTCTAAAGTTCCTTCAGACAATGTTTCCCCCATTGTGAACCACTGTAATATGCTTGCAGAAAATAACTTTTAGTGTTATGTCCTGAAATGAAATGTCCTCTCATTTTAAATGTAACTTCAGTCCTTGATTAATTTGGACGCATAAAAGTCTCTCTGATAACACCAAGCCAGCCAATGAAGTTTAGTTGTAAGACGAGGGATGTATATATTTTTTTTCTCTGCTGAAAATGAATTCTTGGTTCTATTTTGTAGTAAAATTGTGGTGGACACTGTAGCCTGGGCTTTCTGCCAAAAAGGACAGGAGAGCAGAAGGGAGCTAAACAGGAGAGTGATAGAGCACAGGCTTAAGGCTAAGACACAAACTAAACGCTGAAATACTGAGCAAGCTGTTTATGATAATGTTCACTACAACATGCAGTCTTTGTACTGTAGGGGTATGTTTGAACTTGAGGTTTTTGAAATGAAGTGAAAAGCAAGGTCAAAATATAAAAGAAAACTATGGACATGTTGATCGTATGGGGTGTTGTGTTTAGAATTTTGGGAAAAAAAATAATTTTTGGGGAATGCAGCTGTAACATAAAATGTGGAAAAAGTGAAGGGCTGTGAGTATTTTCAGGATGCAGGGTAAGAGGTAGGTGTGTATTAATAAATTAAGAAACAGTCAGAGGGCTTATTTAGTCTTTATCAAGGATCTTTCCGCCAATTAGCATAGTGTTACCTCTCTAAATGAGCAGGACTAAAGCAGCTTGGCACTGGCGAGTGTATGTGTGCTCCAAAGCATCAGTCTACGCATGGAGCGTATTCATGGCTGTGTCGCACCCTTCCTTAATTGGATGTTTGAGTGTACCCATTTATCCACAGAAGGGCATCTAATTAAGGTTCTTTGACTTTAGACACGGCATTCACAGCTTTGTCGGGAGTCCACAATTCCACCAGGCTTCCTGTAGTTGAGCTTAATTGAGTATTATGATGAGGGTTGAGAAAGCGTGTTCCATGCTACTGTGAACACACACCACCTGCTGAAAAGCTTCATCGTTTGCTTGCACTTCCATTTTGTTGATCTTACGTTCACAGAATTAGTTTTTATGGCTGACTGAGCAGTGGTCAGCTGCTCTGCTCAAAATGCTTCACTACACACAGGAAAAGTTAAGTGCTGAGCGTAAAAGTTTTACGTCATCATACCAGAGAAGGAATGGACACTGAGCTTATTTTGCATACAAGCCGTTTATCTCCAGACAATATTTTCAGATCAACTGTGAGTTTCTAGAATCACAGGAGGTATTTGAAACAATTGTTGGCACCACTAAAGTTAAAGTACAATATTTACTGGTGGTGTCTGCTGGGGTCACCCAAACCAGTAAAAACAGAAAGTTCCCAATAGGAGCTATAACATAAATAACTTTATTTCAGGATGAAATGCAAAGGTATTGTTGTATTTTGGCCTCTAGTTTATACTGAGATGGCAATTTAGCTGGCAGTCTCTAGAGTGGAATTTTTCTGAAATGCAGTTTCCCCATTGCTGTGTAAACGGCAAGCCGGAGTTTTCAGTGGGAACGCCGACAATACACTTTGCTTTGCGCGTGCATCCCACTTTTATTGTGGTACGGCCCTGTGCAAACTGGACAACAACAACCAACCATTCCAGCTGTGTCATGCTTGTGCTACTGAATTCACTGACTGCCTTTCAAGAAAAAGTGCATCTATTGCACCATTTTTGTGAAATGTTGTTATGTAAACAGGGCCTAAGCTGTTGCTTTGAAGCTTTTCGGTGCCAATCAGACATTTGCTTAGGTTTCACACTATGCACTTGTAATGTTTTGAGTTAAATTTTACAACTCTCGAAAATCCTGATGTCAACAGCTTAAAAGTAATGTAACGCAAAACCAAATCATTTTTCAAAGTCTTGTTGTTCAAGTTACATCTATTTATATCCTCTAACTGCTTTGTTGTTAAATACTGCATTAATAGCTGTTTTGTCCTGTTCTGATCAACAACGAGTTTTCAATGTTTGAGCACAGGCTCATAAATACAGACTTTAAATCGATTTTTCTGTTCCCTCTTGCAGAGAATCCAAAACACAACAGACACACTCCTGGATTTGACTGGTAGAAACATGACAGACTTCTTGGTCAAGACTTTTGAAAACTCCGGCAAAAAAAGGTAATTTGTGTATGTTGTGAATTTCAACAGGGACTACAGCTCTCGCGCAGCATTTGAAGAGCTTTTTGAGTCCAGGTTTCACACACCATTCAGGGATCTAGTAGCACTTAGTAGAGACTCTCCTCAGGCACTTTGGCTTTGGTCACACATGTATTTATTTATTTTTTCCAACACAAAGAGAGCTAAATTACTACTTGGGTTGTTTTTGTGATGTTGTTGCATCCACTTTTAGAAGGTCAGTTGGGTGCAACGTGAATGAAAGGACAAAATTTGGCACACTGTGATTCCATTTGTATCTCTGCATGTTTTGCAACTGTCATGGTCTGACAAATCCTGCGGAGCCTTCATTTGATGTGCCTTCATGAACTGTCATTTTAAAACAATTAGTGCAAACTGGCTGTCATGAAAATTATGGAATTGGAGTGGCTGTTTCAACTCAAAAAGGAAAACTCTTTTGTCCACATTTGAAATGAACATCTACATCATGTTTCTGTGTGTTTAGCCTTAAGTGTAAAACCTTTGGGCACTTTTATTCTTGATTGCATTTGCTCCCTTTAATCCTCCCTTTTCCCCTTTTTTCTGCTTCCCCAGGTACGGAGGGATCTCTGTTGGAGCAATCAACTCCCAGGTCCGCATGACAGAGGCGGATATCGAAGCTTCATTTAAGGATCTCCAAATCCTATTCAGCTCATTCCAAGTATGTAATAAACATTGACATTCACAGAGTCAAACCTGTTGATACTTCAGAATGTATGATAAGCCCAGAGGCGCCTTTGATTTGTTCATAAGCCCAAGGACAAAAACACCTCCTAAAAATGAGCTGCATATGCTTTAGACTAATAAAAACACATTTCCTTCAAATTCCAAACCTAATGCATGCTTTTTTCACTCGACTGTGTTTAATTATTTTCAGCTAGATACATTCTCAAAACTAAATAGCTAAATAACTAAGACATACAAATTATAAAAGATTGAATAAATGAAAAAAATGGCAAATGCCTGGCCAAAACAAAAAGTTGCCGCCACCGAAAAAAGAACTTCACACACTCAAAATTTGGTCCAACCGCCTTAAGCTTTGATTACAGCACGCATTCCCTTTTGCATTGTTTGAATGATAGGTTTCTGCAACGTCAGAAGATTTATTTCTCTCCAGTGTTGAATTGATTTTTCATCAAGATCTTGCATTGATGGTGGGAGAGTCTGACCACTGCACAAAACTTTCTCCAGCTAATCCCAAAGATTCTTTATGGGGTTAAGGTCTGGACTCTGTGGTGGCCAATCCATGAGTGAAAAAGATGTCTCATGCTCCCTGAATCACTCTTTCAGAATTTGAGCCCAGTGAATCCTGGCATTTTCATCTTGGAATATGCCCGTGCCATTAGGGAAGAAAAAATCCATTGATGGAATAACCTGGTCATTCAGGTAGTCCGCTGACATCTGCTCAACCTAGACCTGAGCAGCTGCATCAACCCCAGATAATAGCACTGACTCCAAAGGCTTGTACAGTAGGCAGTAGGCATGATGGGCGCAGCATTTCACCTGCCTCTCTTCTTACCCTGATGCGCCCATCACTCTGGAACAGGGTAAATCTGGACCCATCAGACCACATGACTTTCTTCCCTCTGCATTGTGCGTGGGTAAATTCCCTTACGTTCACAAACATACTCCTGAGTTTACTGTTGTTTTTCCTTGATTTGATTTGGCCAAAGGTTTAAGTGACTGCAGATCACAATCATTCAGGATTTTTTTCCAACCACATTTCCTCCTGGAAGACGACGGTCCCCCACCATCCTTCCAGTTCTAAATAATGCAGTGGACGATTTTTAACTCAATTGTTGTATTTTCTGCAATCTCCTTAGATGTTTTCTCTGCTTGATACATGCCAATGAGTTGACCCTTCTTAAAAAAAAACCATCTTTCCAGGACCAGGGGCAACACTTTTAATTACTCTGATTTCAATAATACTAATTCATTTGGAATGTGGAGTCCTTTCTCTTTCTGGTATTTGAACAGGCTTTGATAGACCAACTCATATCACACAAGTCAGTCAGTATGCCAAAGACCAGTTTTTCTTTTTGATCTTACATTTAATATTAAGCCCAGATGTTCATCTATAGAAGTTTGTCATGGCTTCATCTCTTCCCTGTTGAGTCCGCAGCCATCTTATGAACAAGCTGCCGCTAATTGGAGCATGCTGTTCTTTGTTCACCCAGCTTTGTATCTCGGGCACGGGTGATGCTATTCGTCCCGGAGGTTTGGACCTCGCTGGATTTTTAATAAATGAGAAAGACATCGGGAAAAGAAAAAAACGAGAAGAGGAGGTTTAGATTCCCCCTCTCTGTTTTCAGGAGTGTCCATGGAAACTGGCTGTAATTGCCTGCATGGTTTTGAGTTAAAGGAGAAATCTGGGAACACACACACTCACACGTACACACACAGACAAAGTCCTTTGCACCTTTTTATTCACACGTTTTAATCTGCTTTTATTCAATTCATATGAACACATCAATTCACCTTTGCAGGAGCAAGGCTTCCTGAACCTCATACCAGCTGACTTGCCCTCTCTTTGAATCCTTCTTTTTCTAATTCTACCTCAACCCCTCTTCCACACACACGCAGTGGCTCATTAACATTTCAAATTTCGGATATTCAAGCTACTCTGAGATCAGCACATTGCTTCACCCTCAGGCGTCTCCGGTCTCATCCATACCTGGGCTCCCGTCTGTCTCCCGGATCTGGACCCTTAATGTGACTTTAATTTGTGCAGCTGTGGTGATGTAACCCTAATGGCTGGACATTAGCCTTCCCGAGCCCTGCATTCCGTGTTATTAAAGTGCTGCACTGTCCTAGGGAAATGTCTGGCTCTCGGTTGCTCGGCAGGCATTGAGATGTGAGACGTTAGAGCGGGAAGAAGCGGGCTTTTGCACTCCAAGCCACCTGTGTAGACGGTGAAGCAGGCATTGAAATTTCTGTGTAATTGCATTTCCTGTATCCAGCAGGTACCAAAAGAGTTCAGAGCTGAATGTGGTGACGGGAATGAGGAGAAAAGGAGAGCCTGTGTGATGGAATTTATTTAATCAGGCCAGAAAATGTATCTAAAATAGCATGCTGTCTTACGTATATGCTCCCAATGCCAGTGACGTTTCTCCGAAATGATTTCTAAGCTTCTTAAACTTGATCTGCTTCATTTATATTTAATGCTGTTCAGAGAAATAAACCTTTAATTAAAAAAAGGAGAACATTAATTGCTGCCTGGCAATGAATCTTGAGGAAGATATTTGCCTCTGAATGTGACACAGAACTCAGAAACAAGACTATCTCCACAGCAACTTAGTTACTCAAGGAATAACTGAGTCATCAGATCAAACAAGCCAAATTATTTGGTTTATCTGAGAAAAATAATAAATAAAAAAAGGTAGAATATTTTAATCTAATTTCATTCCCTGATTTGTGACTTTTCTTCTACTTTGGTGAGTCCCAAAATTCAATCAGTGGAATTTTGCTTATCTGAAGGGTAAGCTGTGGAAAAAAACCTTAAAGTGCTAGAAAAAAACTGACAGCAATTTTGGAATCAGTGTGCCAATTTTACTTTTGATCAGCATAAAAATCTATCTTAAAAGAAATTTTTAAACAAATTGCTTCCCAGTGTTTTTTTTGAGAAAACGGGGATCTTACAGCTAAAAATCTTGAGGTGATGTAGAAAAACTGAGATCAGTTTTGGATCCCGGACCCAAAAATGAGTTATAAACAGCTCAGACCTAACTCAACAAAAATTGTGTTGCCAAGTGTAATCATTTAATGTCAAAAAACATCCTCAGAAAGCTCTGAATCATTCTTTGGACCCCTGAGCCAATCATCCAACAACAATAGTTGCATTGTGGTTTTGACAGAGAACTTTCAGACAAGACTTTTTGTAAAGTGCGTTTCATTGTTTTCAGTCAAATGGTTTGCTTCAAGAGTAACTGAGTCTTTAGATCAAGAGATACGCAAATTGTTTGGCCATATTTGTGAAATTTACTTGATATATTTTGGTTCATCACATTCCTCAGTCATGACTCTACATCTGCTCTATTAAGTCCAAGTTTCACTGTAAATTTTATGTTAGGCTTCACTCTTTGATTCTCAGCATGGAGAAAAAAAATGTTCATTTTTGCTGGATGTTGGTTTCAACAGGAGTTTTCCTTCCTGGAAAATTATTTTTCGATCTTGGCACCCATTAACCATAATATGACAACACTATTTGCCTCTAAGAAGTGACAGAAAACCTCCAGACTAGACTTCTTTTACCAGACTTTGCAATGTCCACAGAATCTAAGAAAAAAAAAACTCCTAAAACTGAACAAAGACTGAGTTTCTGGAATATATTTCAGTGGATGTCTGAACAGAGTGTCCTAGTGCATGTGAATGGCTGAAAGGCACTGAAATTGGCTCATTGCATATGGGGGCGGGGCTTAGCTTTTGGTCAATTGTAAACCCGAGCACGCTCAAACTAAAATCAGACCTCGCATACAAATTCTCCACAGTGAAGTTCTCATCAGACTTCACCGCACAGATCATTTGACCACTGAACTGTACGGCCCACTTTGAAATACAAACTGAAAACAGTCATCGCACACCCCAGTGGCTTTATTGCTGAGTCGTTAGAGATCCACTGGCCAAACCAGCCTTGTCATTGTCCTTGAACGGGGAGGTGTTGGTCGAGGATTAGACCCCGGCTGCTGCTGACCCACTTCTCATCTTGTTTCAGCCACCACTGATCTCAGCCTGCCGCCTTTTGGCACAGCACTTTTCTGCTTGGCATGATGTAAACCAAAGTCAAGCAAAAACAACAATAAGCTGAAAATTCCTCTGCTTGTGCTGGAGGAAGCATCGCGGACATGAGTAGGAGTCTTGTTCTTTGCCCCGGTGTATGAATAGGTAATGACTTGGAACAGAGGGGTTGTTATTTAACACAAATGCTCCTGTCAGCGTAGATGGGGGCGTTTTTCCTCTCTCACTCTCTCGCTCTCTCTTCCCTTCAAACTGTGATATGGAGAAAGAAGAAGAGTCCATGCTGTGGTACAGAAATGATGTGTAAACACTTATTTTGCCAAAAAAGGCAGGCTGATCTTCCATGGGGCAAAACATGTTAATATTTTTTTAAAAAGGCAAACGCGCTCTGAATGCCTTCTTGAAATGTCTCCAAATTTCTCAGAATGTCACAATGTGGTGTAGGATTGGCTGAGTGAAGGATTGTGGGATAGAAATAATCACACAAGTGGTGTAATCTCCTCATCCCCCTGTCCTTAGGTAACTGTCTTTGTGGGCTGAAAATATCTTTGTGTCTAATCCTTTTCCACTCTCCTGCTTTCAGGGCAGACAGGCACTTGCACCTGAGCACACACTTGCATTCTTGGGATGTCTTTCTTGATTTTTCTCTGCTTATTTTCCTAACACACCCCCCCCCAGTTGTCACCTGCACTTTTCCTCCACCAATCTATTCCTCCACCTACTCTCCTCTCTTCCCTGTCCTCTCCTCTGCTCTAGCCCCCCCATGTTGAAGACAGGGTCCAACAGGAGGTCCATTTGCATTTATATCACACGTGTAATGTGCTCAGTGCTCCTATGGCTGGCCTGAACAGCATGGTATCAACATGACACTTTAGAAATGGCATGCCTGTCATCCCGAGCCCTCATCCCAAGCCTCATTTCACCAGAAACATGAGCAGTTGAGCAGATTTTTAATGCAACCTGTCCACTTCCTCCTTTCAGTGCCTCTTTTCTCTCCAAATCATAACAAAGCACGGCAGAAAATCCTTTTTCTGAACGGTTATTTTTATTTTAATCCCTATATGAACACTTGGGGGCTCATAAACCGGTCATACTACATCCATCTGATTAGTGCAGCGGGTTAAAAAAAGAAGCAATTTCTGTGACTCCTGAATCTTTGTTTCATGTTCTGTCCCTCCTCTGGTGATTTGAATTATTTCACACTACTTAATAAAACAGAAACGTCAGAGGAGCAAGTGCAAAAAAAACCAAAACTTGTGAGTAGCCAAAATAACAGGGGACACATTTTCACCCAAGTCTGTGGGAAATAAGTGGCTCAGCACACCCTCACGCTCTCTGCAAGTCTTAATTCTTGTCTCCCCCTGCCTCATGTTTTGCATTTCAAAGAGCAGAAGTGGTTTTCCAAGTGCATCCAATTAAGTCTCCCAGTGATTTTTCTCTTGTTTTTTTTTCCATTTTCATTAGGATAATGTGACTGATGAGATCTTCCCGAAGGCTGAAACGCTGCTGAAGAAGCTGGGAACCAGGGACAACGTAAAGGTACTGCATTAATTGCCTTGTTCTCCTTTGCTCTGCTTCTTGATTCGATAAAACAAGTGGAAAGTTCTGAGGGGAAATGAAGCAGGTTGAGTTTGGATTTGGGGTGAAGAGCAGGAGTTATTAAGACTGACAGAAAAGACAGAAAAACTCACTCAAATCTGCTCTAGTCCCATTTGTTGAGATACATTGTTTCAAGTTTTACACTTTGCATGAAAGAACAGTCTGATTTTTCCAATGAAATAAGGGAAAATGGTTTGATAATTACACCAAAATATGTTTAATTTAAAAAGTTAAAGTTGAACGATGAGTTTCCTGTTCTTCAGCTCAGCCACACAACAAAAAAAAAGGTTTTGTACACTCAATGTCAGTGATTGTTAGTATTGTATTCATTTTATTTTTCACTTCTTTTAAACCTTCACTGTTATTTAACAATAAGGACAATGACTTTTTCTTTTTCACACTCAAAAACAAGGGTTGTAACCTTATTTTTTTACCATAAGCTCCATGTTTTGTGCTTATCCAGGGCATAATGTGATGGAATCGCTAGGTCTTGTATTTAACTGTTTTCCCTTTTTGCCTCAAATTTTCCAACTGAGTCAGCACTGACCCAGCAGTAAGGAATGTTTGCACCCATGACTGTCACAGGGGCATGATTAACCCAAACAAAAAAAAAATTAAAAAAACAAGTTTTTACGTTGTTTTACGTTGTGTTAGTATTGACATTGATGCAAACATAACTTGCTCGCTCATTTCTATAAGTGTATCTAATACTTCTACTTACGTTAAGGAGTGGATACTGTCTTAAAATCTGCTGATATAGATTTTTAACTGTCACTGTTTACATTTTGACATACAGCCATTAATCAGAGAGAATCACTTTATGTTCAATAAACACACAAAACGTAAACTTGAATGACTCTCATAGAGAGACACACATGCAAAGAATCAATTATGATACAGCAGGATACCCCAACCATCAACTTTATTTATGTGTTTTTGGTCTTAAATTTAATTGAAAGTGGCATTAAAAAGGTCTTAAAGTTTTAAATTTGACTTGCTGAAACATGCAGGTATCCTGTTATCAATCCAAACATAAGGTCCCGGCGAAAAAGACAGGACAATGGGGAGTAATTCTGATTGGCTGGCATAGGTTTCATGCCTGAAAAACACTGCCACCTGTGGGTTTTGCATGCTTAGAGCCACACTTAAAGAAGTACTTCCTGGTTATGTGTAGACTTTTTTTTGTAAATGACCAGGTGTGGACAAAAGTATTTCTAAAAATGAATGAGGGGGGGGTGTTTATTTTGAGACTCAACCTGCTTCATTTCCCCTCAGAACTTTGTTTCCCCATGTGAACAAAGTTTAAGTTGGGGTGCATGACTGTCTGTATGTGAATCATTCTTCTAGCTCTATGTAAGTAAAACTCCTCTAAATTTTCTTGGTTCTGTAACTCTGTTAGTTTTCATTTATGAACTACACTCATATTTTAAGCTAAAGTTACAGCTAAAATCTCATTCAATTAAATGATGCTTGAATATTAAATTCACACTGATACAAGAGTACAACATGTTACAGATAGTCTGAGAACTAAAAATGCAAATGTGAGTTGTCTTCATATCTTCTCCCTACTGCTCCTGCATCCCTCGTGTTCAGTGTGTGCTTTTCACTTTCTGTTATCTTGAACCAATCAGATGATATTTAAGCCACAGACCTTTTAGAAACTGGGGGATGAGGAAAATATTAGAGGCAAAATATGAGCGGAAAAGGGAGTTAAAGAGAGGGGCAATCACACAGAAAAGGGATCCAGCATGTGTATGTGAGCTAATACTGTATGTGTGTACTCTAGTTTGTCCATATCCTCCTCAGTGTAATGTTCGGCCGACACTCAAACACCATCCACTCTTAATTAGTGCTGCACTATCAGCAGGGAGTCCTCTCTCACTCTCGCACTCTTTCATCCAGCGTTTTTCTTCTGCACCCCAGCAGCCACAGACTCTGAGTCTCAGTTACATTAAAAAGAAAGTGTTGAGAAATGTTTCTTTTACTGGGCACGCTCTGCCACAATCCAGATTGGCTGTCTTTGTGAGCCTTTATCTTCTAATAAATGAAAAAGTAGTCTTTGTCACATCTGTGGCTTCACTCAAAGAAAAGTATTTTGCAGTGAAAAATGTTTGGGGGATTATTTGACCCCTTTTCTCTGAGCTCTTTTATTGTAGTAAGTGGACCAAAACACTATTTTTCTATTACTTTATTCTTGCTGTATAAAAACTGTCACACACTGAGAATAAACCCCCCCAAACATACAGAATATAGAACATCAACAGGAACACAGTTGCAGTACTTTCCCTACTTTTTCTAATGACCTTGTTGTCATACATGACTTTAAAAATTTACCTTGACCATACTTGCAATGAGCTAATTCTATAAGAGCCCTTTTAAATCCACGACTGTAATAACCAAATTCTTAAATGAGGGGAAAGATTCTGCCATCATTTTTAAAAAGAAATACATTTTCCAACAAGACAGAATTTCAGACCTTTCTTAAACATCTAAATGTCCCATAAGGAGGTTTTTGTGCCTTTTTTGAAAGTTAACAGAAACTCAACATTTTGCTCAAGTCAAATTCTGTTACAAACAAAATATTGTATGTTCTGTCTGCTTTTGCCAAGCCCTAAATGATTAAAAATCATGTAGTTGCACTTTAAAAACCCTTTGAATTTTGTCCTAACTCAGAAAGGAGCAGGACTTAACTTTGTGGAGAAAAATGAGACCACAGTTAGTCATAAATTTGACAGAAGCAAAAAACGTCCATAAACCGTTCAGTACCCCAGGGGTTAAAATAATTTTAACTGAGTTTCAATATTTAAAACATTATTCTGCAAGTTTACACTAAAATCTAACTATTTCAGAGATGATTTGGTGTTCCACTTGCGATGCTTTCGCAGCCCCCTTGGTGGGAATCACTGCAGAAGTTAAAACTTTTTAACAATGACAGATTTTGATTGGGGCTGAAAAAGCTGATCAGAACATCCTTAACCATTAATAAAGATAATGCAAGAATCTGGAGGTGGATGTTAATGAAAAGCCAGTGATGTTTTGACATCTGTTTTTGTCACGTGTGTGACAAGACAAAAGAAGTAATGTCATAGTTTGAGATCAGGGTGAAATGAATGTCTTTTCTTGTTTTACAGAATGTTTTGCGATGATAAAGTAATTAAAATAAATTGATTTGATGGACCACAAGAATAACTCATCAAGTACATGAGTACATAAGTTCAGTGTTCATGTCTTACTACTTTTAATTTTTCTCCTTTACCTGTTATTGTGTACATTTCTAAAGATTAATAGAGCAACAGCCTTGAAGAGAATCAAACCACTTCACCTGCATCTCTTCCACACTCATGACTTTCTCAAATGTCTCCCTTCACAACCTGCATGTAAAACCTTTCTCTATTATTTATCCATCAACAAAAGTGTCGACCACAGTGCTTCCACATGTAGTTGCTAGGAAACATCACAAGCAACTGCAAAGCCTCTCGGTGATGTTGTCAGCCCCTAATGCCTGCTCCTTCCTCCACAGGTGTGGTTCTACAACCAGGCATTTCACGGCATGCCATCCTTCCTCAGTGTGGCCAACAACGCCATCCTAAGGGGGAATCTGCCAGCAGGAGAGGACCCCCGCCAGTATGGCATCTCTGTGTCAAATCACCCTCTGAACCTCACCAAGGCGCAGCTCTCTTATGTTGCTATGTGAGTCATCAGACCAAAAAATAGAGGTTAAAGGGGAGATGGTGGGTAGACGCTGCATGAAAATTACTTGTTGGCCAGAAACAAACAAGATAGGAGGCTCTAAAATGAACCCTTGTCTTGAATGTGTCCAAGCTTGGTGTGAGAGGAAATGTTTTTTTTTCTTATTATTGATAATGTGTACGATGTTTGCAGACCTCTTTCTGCAACCCTGGGCTACCTTTGACTTCAGCAATGGTTTGGGTCAGTACTCTGTAGTGTAAAACTTAGTTTGGGTGTGTTTTGGTTTGTCTATCAATCATAGACTGTATAATCAGTGGACGTAATGACATTCAGCTCAAACTGAAGCCTCCAGCTGATGCCCCGCCCCCTGGTGCCTGGCTGCAGTATAGGTCATAAGCCCCGCCTCCCCATGCTTTCCGGATATGAGTCAGGGAAACTTTAAAGAAATACGATATCTGGTAGAAAAGTTTCTCTCATCCTTACGCTTTGGTGGTATGATGATGTAATTTTGCTGCATTGTGTTCAGGTGTCTTTTTTACTGACGAGTCGGTTTTTCATTAGTTATTGGACGTTAAAAAGTTTTGTTTTGCGATAGTTGACGGCTGCCTTTTGTGAGTAGTTTTTATCAGGAATATAAGAAACTTCGGGAAAGAGAGGCAAAAGGAGACTAAACCTTCCAAAGAAGAAGAAATGAATATTTTTTATTTCTCTTTTTTACCTGGCTCCACCGGAAATTCTCGACTGCGCAGACTCTGGCTGCAGAATGGCGACTCCAGTCACAGGTTTTTTTGGCTTCAAAATCATAGAACAGTGACAGGTGGAGCCAGGCTGTCCATTCTTTATACAGTCTGTGTTATCAATGGTATATTTTATGCAGAAAAATTCCAACTACATACATACGTACATACTTAATTACACACTCACTCACCTTAATCAAGTTTGCTTTGTACTTCTTTGATACTTTATAACACCTGCCTCATAGTTGATTACCTTAACTCTAACTGGCAACTGATGAGCTCAGTACTCAGTAGAGGTACGGTACTCTCTAACATACTATTGAGTAACCTTTTGAGTTTTCAAAACTTGAATCGTCTTAAGCCCTAAGGCCCCTCAGATAGGGAGACTTTGAGGTCCCTCTGCAAAAGGCTTGAAACAAAGTATTTATCATGTTTGAATATCACATATTGCACATCAGATTAGTCTGGGAAAACTCAGCTACAAACACCTTTAACCAACCAACCAAACTTTGTTTGTTTTTAGATTGCCTACCTCAGAAGATAATATGTTATATAAACACAATCATTACACATTTTATTTGTTTTTATCTCAGTTGGTCCTGTCAGTATTTGGGCACTGGCACTTCATGAATGCTTTTTCACAACTTAACCATCATTGAAAGCCTTCTCGTGTTTAGCCAGAGTGTGACTGACATAACATGCTGACATCAATGCTGCCAACCATAGTGTCATGCTTGGTGAAATTTGCAAAATTGGCATACTTCAGCTCTTTTCTACCTCCTTTACCTCATCTGATGGACAACTTGTTTACTTATGTACTTTTGCCTGTGACATGTTTGTTGCAGATGAGGGTTCTTACCTTATTCACTTCATTTTGTCTTGAAATGAAGTGAATAATATCCTCTGCAGCCAAAAATACGGGCAGGTCCTCCACAGATGCAAAATGTACTTTGAGATCCACTGATGTTTTTATTTCTGGACAAAAACAAAGGCAAGAACAATCCAGCTGACACTCAATAATAATTGTGACTTGTTGGCTGGTAAAATATCATTTATCTCTTTTCACACTATGTGCTTTTTGATTTTGTGGAGAGACTGTTGAACACTGAGAAAGCAAAAGAGATAAAGCACAGTGAGATGGACGTAGCAGCAGAGTGTGAGGGAGAGAAGACGAATCAGGAGAACAAACACGAAGCAACAGAACGCGGTGGACAGATATAAAGATAAATGGAGGATTTGTTGCGTATGCACAGATTTGAAGGCCGTTGTGAGAAGCATATACCATATCTTCCCCAGGCCTTTTCCCAGCACAGAGAGAGAAAGAAAGAGACAGAGAGAGAGAGCGGCTCCCCATGAGAGCACGAGATTAATGATGCGCTAAATCCCAACATATGGATCCAACTGCTCTTTGTGTACTGTGCAGTGTTTGGTTTTGTGATCAGGGCCACATTTTGAGTTGGTGTCTATTCCTCAATATTATCTATTGTTGATAGTTTGTATTTAGGCTTTTCTGAGGCACTGATGTGATCAACACTTCAATTCAAAGCTGCTGGAATTCCTCCCACTCTTGCAGCAAATTACCATGCAGCACCATAACCACAACTCCTGGCATTATACAGGCCATTCAATGGCTGCCACCAATCACCACAATAGAAGCACTTTTATTCTGTGCTCCAGCGTCGCTCCATCCTCCGTCAGGTATTTATGTAGTGATCAGGTGCTGACGACAGGCCTGAGTTAGAGAGCGGGACTGAACTTGGGTTAGGAGATAATTACGATCTCCTGCCGACGGTAGATTCAGGATGAAACTCTTTTTTTCTCTACTTCTCTGCTCAGACTGGAATGAATTAAATTTGTGAAGTAAGATTCCAGGATTAGCTTGGACACTCTGTCATTGTGAAATAAGTGTGTGTAAAACCTAGTTATACACAAAACCTGGGACACGTTTGTTTCCACAAGTTGCTGTTTACTGTGAAGATCAGGTGTTTCAACCTTTTTTATAAGTGCTGACAGTTTCTTTTGTCTATTTATATATTATATTGATGATGTCTATTTGACTGATGTAGAATGCTAACAAAAGGTAGTGCAGATTGATTTAACATGTTACGTGTAATCAGATCATCGCTGGTGTCACATTTGCCAGAAAGAAAGACTCATTGTTGTTGTGGGTTTTGACAAATCAGAGTCAGGCACTGAACCAAGCCAAAAGTCAAAAAGTGTTGATGTCATGGTCTTTAAAATTTTTTATATATTTTTTATGACTTTTGATCAGTTTACATTTTAAAAGGATCTCAGTGATCTTTAAAGTCTTATATCTAGATATCTGCCAGATCGTTATTTCCCAAATTAGAATAACAACATCATTTCCAAAATAGGTTATTTCCAAATGCTAATTCCTAGCTCACTGATTGAGTTGGACTAGATTGGATTGATTTGACGGCAAGTTGAAATCTCTATGACAACACCGTGCCATCTGACGAAGTATAGCAGGAAGAAAAGAGATCTGTATTCTTTTCAGTGCTTAAAACAATTTCTGTTTTTATTTAGTAATAACAGTGGGTGCTGGAGCTTGACTGCCTAAAGGAAAAGAGACAGAAGTGAAGAATAAATTTAACAGGAGTGTGATAGAGCACGGGCTAAAGGACAAAACGCGAGCTAAAGGCTGAAACATGGGCTAGAGGCAAAAACAAGGGTTTTAAAGGCTGAAACGCAGGCTCAAGGAAAAAACAATAGCTAAAGAGTAAAACATGAGCTAAAGGCTAAAGCAAATCTCCTCGAATCATCGTAAGTCTTTGTTTTGTTATGTTTTTTCTTTCTCTCTTTCTTTCTTTCTTTCTTTCTTTCTTTCTTTCGTTCTTTCTTTTTAGCATTATCTGTGTCTCTCTGATGGTGAGACATCTGCTGGAGTGGCTCTTTGATTGTAATTCTTCTCTAATGGCTTGTTTCATTTCCAAGGTTTGGACACCAAAATTGCATGGTGCTACCTAATTTGAAGTGACACTCCCCTTGAGTGCTCTTCACTGCAGATTCCAATTGAGAGTAATATCATGAGCTGACAAATTGTAAAAAAAAAAAAAAATGCAGGTGTGAAGTGAGTGAAATTACACCAATAAGGATGGAGTTAGTATTAAAAATATAACCTTCATTTCTTCCCCTTTTTCATTAAAATTGCCACATTCTGTCAGAGTTTGCAGATACATGTGTGTGTGGATTTTTTTGTATCGGAGGAATACCAGTTTTGTAATCACCAAAAAAATTCTTGTCTTACCACTTTGTTGGATTTGACATTTTAATATACGGGCCTCCAGCAAACACATATTTTTCTCATCTGTTGTATTCAAAACACCCAATGTAAAATCTTATGGGTGGCAAACTAATTAGCTTTCTCTTCTATCAAAACTGAAATAGATTTGTTACATAATACTACTTAATACAAACACCATCCCAATTGTTGTGCCTGAAGCTTTCTACTCGATAATTATCTGCACTCAGCCTCCCTGCACTTAAGCATTTCAGGCTGTGCCCCGCAGCCTTTGTCATTAAAAGCAAACCTAAAGCAAAGCAGCACATCCTGTACGGCCCTGCTCCCTCTGCTCATCTCTCTTGCTCTTGCATTATTAGTTAATTAGCAGATTGCTTGTCGTCTTCTCCACAGCAATTACCCGGCTTCAAAAATTCAGGGTTAGATCAAACTCCCCACCCACACACCCACATGCAACCCCCCTCCTCCCTGTAGAACACAGCCCTTTAAACCTGTTGAAATGTGTTATGGCACCCTCTGCGGTGAATGATTTTATTTATGAGCTCTAATTGCGTCTGGTTGGCCATGATAAACACAGTGATGTAACCACACAGAGGTAACTCATTGAATATGCTAATCACAATACAGGAAGTCTTGTGAGAGACTATCATTGGATGAAGTCTGCTGCAGATTAAATGCAATGTTTCCTCTACCATTACCATTAACCATTGAGGGCCAAATTGGCTTCATTACATTATTTATGATGCCATTATACAAATTTTTGACTTCAAATGAGAGTGTTTTTAATAAATGTTTGGGTTATGAAGTATCTCTGTCGTCTTTGGTAGAGGGTCCTCTCTTTGGGTTTTCAGTAAATGGTCACCCTTATATTAAATTAGTCAAGCACGTAGACTTCTGCCAACTGACCACCCCTCTTGCCACCCCATAAATATTGTCCTAGATCCGTCCCTGATTGTAGCCTAAGAAAAAAGATAAAACTTTAAATAACTACAACAGGGATATTTTTATTGTTAAAGTAATAATGGCAAGAACATATTCTTCGTTTCACTGCTCCCAAGGCTGTAGATTTAGGGGAAACACTGATATGAATAAAGTTAATGGAGCGGGCACAATAAATGGTATTTTCAAAGGTAAATATATGTGTTGGGAAAGCAGCAATTTTATTTCAACCAAACAAGGCCACTTATGCCCTTCAGAAGTCTGGTCAAGGCTTTAAAAACAGCTCCATTGTGTTTGTGTTAACCAGGTCGTCAAGAGACCAACAAGAGCTCCTTCATTGTGAACGGGGTGTAATGGCCTCTCACGGTTTCAGGAGGCTAATGATCTTTAAAAGCTTTTTTTATTATGTACAAACAGCATTAGCAAAGCTCGCCTTTAATGAAGGTGTTGGTGGACATATTATGTCATCAATTATATAAAACAGACAACAAAGAAACACTAAAAAGAATGAATCCATTCTGCATAAAAATCGGGTTGGAGAGCAGTCTGACACACAAATGTGTTATTCTTCATTACAGATAATGAGCATTACATGGCTTCAAAATGTTTGTTCGACTTGCTTTGTGTCCTGGTAACAAGAGAACAACTGATTCTTCGTGTTCCTAAAAATCTTTCCTTGCTCACTAAAAGGGAAAATTGTAGTGAATATCACAGTCTTCACTTCAATCGGTTTCATGGGAAGCATGAAGCAGTTTAATTTAGATTTCAATTTAGTTAAACTTTGAATTTTAAAAAGAGTTCTTATACACAGCACCCTAAAGTGAGTGCTTACATATTTTATCACGTTAACCCAGGCAGAAGCAGTTTGATCATTAGCGAAGCAAATGTGTGAGCTAATTTTCATTTTTTGGCAAAGTTTTGCTCACACCATAAAAGTTATTTTCAAAGCCAAATACTTGTCAGATTCACCCAAATCCATCTTCAAAGGGTTTAAACATATGATGAAGAGTTTCATGGTATTCTCTCTCTCTCTCTCTGTCTCTCTCTCTGTCTTCACCCACAGGGCCACAACGTCCACCGATGTAGTGGTGTCCATCTGCGTCATATTTGCCATGTCCTTCATTCCAGCCAGCTTCGTCCTCTTCCTCATCCAGGAGAGGGTGAACAAAGCCAAGCATCTGCAGTTTGTCAGCGGAGTCAACCCTGCTGTCTACTGGTTGGCCAACTTTGCCTGGGACATGGTGAGAGAATAGACTGTATCGAGCATAGTTGTACTTTCAGTGGCGTCACCCATCAGCACTGATGGTGATGGTGATGGTGGCCGTACCAGAAAGTTCAACTTCATTTGTCTTACAGCTGATCTAGAAAAAAACACAGAGGTGGGGTTGAGGCGGGTCTTGCAAACAGCTTCAAAACTCAAATCTGTCACTCTCGTAATGACAAAGCTCATAAATAACAGCAAATAAAAAAGAATAACGAAAAACAAATGAGCAATTAAAGAAACGTATCCTCATGTACATAGAAATTAGGCAAACAGAATACATTTTCTAATCTATATTATATTCAGTTTTAAATGCAGTTATTTGTTGCTTGGCTAAGAACAATTGGCTGTGTTCACAATGGTTGCAGTAACACTGAGTTTGTTGATGTGCAACTTGAGAAATTGGACACAAAGCTTAGTCAGCCCTAAATCTGACTATTCAAATGCATGTAAACACCGTAGTCAGACCAACGTCGGTCGGACAGTGTTATTTTATCTCTTTTTGGTGGGACATATGATTTTGTGCCATGTACTGAAAAACTGCTTTTTCTTGGCCAGGTCTCTTGTGCAAAGGATTTTTTTTTTTAATCTCAATGACTTTTCACCTTTTTAAATGAAGACTGAGTTAAATAAAAACTCTATTTAAAGAGGTGGCCTGAACAAAAATAGATAAGTACATAAATACCAGGAAAAAGCCATGAGAATACAACAGTATGAGGTAGAAGACAGTGAACATACAATTTTAGCTCTTAAAAGGAAGAGTATGTTGTTTTATGGGCTCGACTTTTGGAGCATTTTCCAAGTGGCCGGTTGAGGAACTGCAATTTGTCGCAAAACTGGGCTTAGACTTCATTCCTGATCAGTAAAGGTTGAGAGAAATGAAGTCTTTGTGGGTATGCAAAATAACTGCAATTGCTCAAGTTGGTTGATTTTGGAAGTATTGGAAACTTCAAACACACTAAGTCATAAAAGACAATTTTCACAGCAAAAAAAAAAAAAAAAATTTACGGCTTGTTTAAAAAAAAACAATTTCACTCTGGATATCTACCTCTAATGGCACAAACTGCACAGGGAATGTATTTATTTATAACTTAGCAGTTCAGAAATTATGAAGATCACAAATTCGTCCAATCAGAGGCACAGCTCACCTGACTGACAGGTGCCCACTAACCCTGCAGTGAAGAGGCTCAAAGCCCACCTTTTGTGTTCTGTATTTTCTATATGGCTTCCGCCGGCAATTTGCCTCACAACACTATCAGAAACAGATGGGTGATGTCATCGATAAGACGTCCATTTATAATACAGTCTATGGTTATATACAAATTAGTCAAGCATTTCCTTTTTTAATCGCATGAAAGTAACTTGGGTACAGAAGAAGAACCCTCTGAAATGGAATGTGTCTCTACCAAATATCTAATATTTCCTCAGATAAATCTTCCACCTCAGATTCTTCTCACCTGAGGTTATGTATAAATATAATCTCCATCCACTGTAAGTGATAATACAGCCTTCACACTAATGCATCTAGAAATAGCTTTCCCCGAGCTGCAGCTATTGGCTGAGGCGTAATTATCGACACCGGCTGCCACCGCTGGTTACACTCAACAGGCTCAGCGGCAGTTTCCCTAAGGCATAATTGAAGTAAACATTTTATCAGGTATCCATGGTAAAGAAGTGGCATCAGGTCGCTCATCATTACGGCAGATAAATACTGTCTGAGTGGGAGACAGATGTACCCAAGGAGCTGGTCTAATGATCGGTGCCTGAAGCTCTGTGCATTAACATGCATGCTCTGTCAATAATAGAGATATTGCAGAAACTTCAGGCAGAGGGGTCCTTGATGTTCCTCTGTAAACAGATCGTGTAAAGTGGAGACAATCATGCTTCACTGTATCTTGATGTGTATGTTTTGAAAAGAGCTCAGTAGAATGGAGCACTAAAAAAAACCACAGCTTTCTTTTCTCTCAATTTTGATTTAATTTAGTAAGTTTCAGCATTTTCTTTTTGGTCTTTCCAAGTGAAACTGCTTTACCACTTGTTCTCAGTTGTTCATCTAAGTGTCATGAAAGTCACAGAAGAAACTTTAAGGGGGATAAGTTTGAGATCTAATTAAGTTGTCTTTCACAGTCCTTAAGTTCTTTTCTAAAAAAAGTAAGCCATTGCCTGTAAGATGAATACCTTCCTCCTGTATCACCTCCATAACTTTAGTATTGTCTTTATTTTTTCTCTTCTGACAGTGTAACTACATCGTGCCCTGCTTGATTGTGATTGTGATCTTCCTCTGCTTTCAACAAGAAGCCTATGTTTCTCCTCCAAACCTGCCCGCCTTGATTCTCCTGCTTGTTCTTTATGGGTAAGTGAGGAAAGCTTCAAATTAGCAAGTCATACGACTGTTCCTTCTCCTCAAATGTACATCATTTGGTATATTTTGCATACACTGGTGTGAGTTAATTGATCTTTTTTGGAACCTCACATAGCACAAATAGTAAGAAAATATCTGTTTGATAGAGTAATTCTTAGTAATAACAGTTTCTTTGAAATAAATAAAGGAGCATACACTGCAAATTGCAAATATTTGCCAAATCTTCTGTACCAAAGCCAGACATCTTTTCTAAACTTAGATTTTTAATTGTTAAATTGCCAACATGTCATGTTTCTTTAAACTTCAATTATCCGATTCATCAAACAACACCAAACAAAACTGAAAGGCAGAATGAGCTCTTTGGCATTGGCAGAAAATGTTCTGCAAGTTTTTTTTAAGGGTACATACTCAGCACTGCACTGCAAACGCTGGAATCTAAGCAGGTGTTTATGTCATATTTTGGGGGAAAAAAATTGATTGTAATTTGATTGTATATGAGCCACATTCTCCAGATCAGTTCATTAAAATGTCTTATTTAAGAATATTGAAGGACAAAATTGATATCTTAAATGCTTGTAAGAAGTAAAAATAAATGCCAATGGGGTAAGAATAAAAGTTTTTGTATTAAGACACTGTTAGAATTTCCAAAAACTTGACGAGTAAATTTTCTCACCCTATTGGAAGATTTCTTTTTTTTTTACTTGTTAAAGGCAACTCAGACATCATTTTTGTCTTTTAATATCTTAAGATAAGACATTTTTTTATGGACTGGTCAATTAATTGTGGCTCATTTGTGGTATAATAAGAGCTTTTTTTTTACTGAGAATAAGACACAAACACTTGCTTTGTTTTCAGTTTGTAGGAGTGTGCTACTCATCCTCACAATAGAAATAACATATTTCTACCATTACTTTTCTTCCTTGGGGTCTAGGCTGTCTTGTCAAAAACAAGAGTATTATTTTCATTCCAGATTTCAATGCATAGGCTCATTAAATATACGCCAACCTTAACCTTTTTATGTTAATGTAAACAGCCACAGATCACAGAAAAGCCAAATGAAAGACTTTTGCTGGGGGACTTCATTCACTCTCAGCCCCCAAAAACCATGTGACCTATAATTTTTATGTATGTGCCCAATTACCAGAGAAATATTGAACTGCACTTGAATACTTCCAGCAGCATCTCCCTTTTACAAACCTCCAATCTGAACTTGAACTACCGCAGGCCAAGCATGGCTGACATTTACTGTTCAGCAGTGTTTTTATTGGTCACTCCTGCTCTATGCAAATGATCAGAAGAGGCTTGTGATGCTATGAAACGGCATACCTGACCTGCTCATCTGCATTTATGAATTGAAAGTGGCATAACTTGTGCTTATTCAGCTGTCACATAAACCCTGGTGCTAAATTTAATGGGGATAGGCTCCCAAAGGTTAATAATCATGTCGTTTCCTCCAGGTTCTCTTTTGTTTTGACTTTCTCTCTTCTCTGTGTGGTTATAGTCGGATCAGGTCAGACGTTGCTGCTTTGTTTCTTGCAGGTGGTCCATCACGCCGATGATGTACCCTGCCTCCTTCATATTCAGCGTCCCCAGCACTGCTTACGTGGTGCTCACTTGCTTAAACCTCTTCATCGGGATCAACGGCAGCATCGCTACCTTTGTTATGGAGCTCTTTGATGATGATGTAAGTGGGAAACACTCTCTGACTTCCGTGTTTTTAGAGAAAAAAACATGTGATTATGTTGAATTTTACAGCAGGGGATCAAGCTCTCAAAGCTGCATGAAAAATATACCTCGAAGCTATTGGACTGGATGGCTAATTGTCATGAATCATAGATAAACGCTCTGTGTTTTCCATGAAAAGGCTTCCAAACACAAGTGGGCGGAGTGCATACCCACCTGGTATAACTTTTAATACATTTCCTTTATTCTCTCTAGGATTGTTCAAAGGAGTTATTTTCCCTATTCTCTTTAATGTTTAATCGTTTGCTGAGAATTGGGTCTTTGGAGAACTTTTCCTCATCCATCTTTAAGCAAGTTTTCATTTTAACTGAAAGCGGATTCAGTCTCGGGGGAATCAAAAGACAAAGACCCCAAAAAAGTGCTGCAGAAGAAATGGAGAGTTTCAGAGAAGACCGAGGGGTGTATGTTGACTGTCAGTCATTTTGCTTTTTGATTATTATTTAAATCACGTTTTCTGAGAAAAAGAAAAACCGGCCTTTTCCAACTACTTCTCTTCACAGAAAGACTTCATCTCCTTAAAGGTGCTGATGTCTTCAGCTTTATTCTCTGAACTCAATACGTCTAATTTGATTTGTCGACTTAATTGTTGTTTGCACGGTGAGCATACATCCTCCACTCTTGGAATATCTCACGGCACATTCTGTAGCCTCCTGCTGATCAGTCACTCGTTGTCAACAGTCACAACAGTGTTTCTTTCTGTGACAAGCTGCTTATACATCTGATGCTTCATCAGAACGTCTCCCACGGCTCCGAGCCGGCACTTCAGACGGGGTGTTATGTTGTCTGAAAGACGCGCCGTCCCCTCCGACATGCCTGCCTCCGACTCGATGTTTCCTCCGGCGACGCTCAGCGATGGCATGGGATGTTTCCTGTCTCCTAACGAGGCTGCCTCATTTACATTGTGATTTCATTATCACGCGCATTCATTATCAATTTGTATTTTTTTGTCTGGCGTGTCCCACCTCAAAGAAAGTCACTGATGCCATTTTGTTGCCTCTGCTTTCACTTTATTTATTGACACACTCTTAGTTGAGTGTGTTACTCATAAAATGTGCCATTGGTGATAATTTAATGGAGACTATGATGCCAGTGGTGGTGCATAGAGACAGATTTATTGTGCTCTTTTCTTGTTCCAAGCATTAGGGACAGAGATAGTGTTCTCTGAGACTCGACAGGGACAGAGGTCCATGATAATTTGACTAATCTGACTTGATTTTACAGCCGATAACAGAACCTGACAGGCCGACATCAATCACCAAATGACACGACTCGCCTGCTTTTTCCTCATTTGCTTTGTTCAGAGGAGATATCTCTGCAGAACAGACTCTTGACAGAAATGCTAACCCTGATACGACACAGCCCCGTTGTGCCCCAGTTTGGCAGAAAGGCGAGATCCTGCACATGACAGCTCAATCCAGTCGTCTCCTTTCACAACTTCTGCACTTCCAAAGCTTCCACTTGTCAATTTGAGACTTCTCAGCGGTGGTATTAGTTAAACAACGTCGCTCAAAAGTGAAGCTACAGGCCTCAATCTGTTCTCCGTCTTTCAGGCAGGAGTTGTCTCTAGATCCCTGGTGGGCATAGCACAATTTCTCCAGGAGAAAAAAGTAAAACACGAGGTGAGAAAGAAGAGCTGCCGTGTTACAGACTCAGTGCCCCAGTTTTGTCTGGAGAAGAGGGGAGATTTTCTTCCCCCTCAGGACCGTCCAGCTCCCTGTGGATCGCATAAATCCCAGAGCCTGCCTTGTATGCTCAGAGCAGTGTTGGAGTCAATACCTTCACCACATGCCGCTCAGAGATAACCACAGGCTCGTATGGATTTTTCAAGATGGATGTCAAGGTGTGGCAGATGGGCCAGGCACTGGCTAACTTCTGTTGTTTAATTGGAATTGACAAAATGAAATGTAGCAGTATTTATTGGAAACATGTTTAAAAGGGAATTAAAGGCAGCAGTTTCATTTATTCAACAAAAAGCTATCTTTTCTAAATCCCATTTTCTCAAACAAAAGCACATCATACCCTTGAATATGTTGAGGAAGAGAAAAATAATTGAAGAGAAAAACCTTAAAAATAGAGAAACTTATAGCTTCTGGTGAAAATTTGGTGGTAAAATGCGTGCGTGGATTTTTTTTTCCTTACCTTAACTATAAAATGACCTGCAAATGTTCTGTGAGTAAGTGCTCCAGCCCATTTTTTTCTTGAGTACCTCTAACTTTCAATATATGGAGTGACACCTGCTGCATCGGGTCTTACAGCATCCCACAGCTTCTCCCTCTCCAAGCACACAAGACACTTGAGGATGACTGCTCCTCAGCGCTAGACAAAAACTGAGGCTGTAAGTAGAGAAAAAAGATATTCACATTATTAAGCCCACTATACAGAACAAACAAGACATGAAACATGTTTTACGATTAGCACAAAAAGTACATGTATTATGAGTCAGTGCACGACACGCACACATACTCGCATAGAGTACAAATAGTATGATAACCTGTACCAAAAATGTTACTGCAGATCGTCAACATTGAATGGCTTTGCAATTGCGTTGCTGTACCAATAAGACTTGGTACACAAGCATCAATTTACACATACAATCATATATATAATGGAAAAACTAGATAGAGATCTTCATTCAGTCAGAAATTTATACAATCTAACGTTACCTTTTTTCTCATGAAGATGCCCCTTTGGTCTGAAAATCTTGCAGAAAGCTCAGTGGAGGTTTTATAACTCAGACTGATCTTCATTTTGGCTTTTTGGACTCAAGCTCAGTTCTGTTTTTCTTTGCTCTCTTTTTATCTGCCATACTCTCCACTCTGTGTGTATTTGCAGGCCTCCATAAATGCCTGACTGAAATAACTGCAATAACCACAAATTAGCTGAAAGAGCAACATCTTAGCTTTCACAGACTGTTGGAATTTTCACAAAATTGCAAACTGTTAAGAAATAATGGTCTTTCAAAGTGTGTTTGTGCAAGTGTATCGGCACCAACACACGTTACTTTCTCGTTAATCAGATCAAAATTAATAGTAAGGACTTACAGATAGAAACCATTTTTTTTCCAATCCTGTAACTGCTTCAACAGGTTGGTTTCAAATGTATATATTCTTTTTTTAGAATCTGGTGCATTTGGTTGTTTAAAATACTGGATGACATTTCTGTAATTTTTTTGTCTCATTTTATTTATAGAATAAGATATTAGCAAAAAAAGTATCTCACTTTATTTACAGAAGGAGCCACTTTTATTTACTTCAGTTTTTACTTCTAGTTCTTTTACTAAAACCGCCGTTGTTAATTTTACCAGATCTCTCAGAAAACAATCTTCCAACTTAGCTCAGATTTGCTATTATGAGGAGATAGCTCATCATTTAATAACTGTACCAACTCACAAAAGAGAAAAACAAAATCTAAAAAACGAGTAAAACCTTGAGCGTTTTTGTGTATCCTTAATAAAAAAAATGCTCTTGTGCACCTGTTTCATGCACCATTCTTTGAAGATAAACTGTGAAATAACAAACAGAAGGAAAGAGAAACTGAATTTTAAAAGGAGGACAAACCAACAAAAATAAAAAATAATAAAAAGAAGACAGGCCAAAATAAAATCATAGAAATAATTTTACAAGTCCCTTTCACTCCAAAACCCCAAAATAGCAATAAAGGAATAATAATAAAATGAAGTGAAAGTTGGGAAAAAGATAATTTGAATCTATAGGTAACTCAAAAACATCTGGGTAGACTGTGACCTTTATCCTTATGTAAAGTGAACCAGTGTAGAAGCAGTGGAGGTGTAACTCATCCAAAATCTGTTTAAAAAAAACAACAACAACAAAACATGGAATAATAAAAACATTCATATGCCTGGTATGGATAGATAATGTCAATGGAAAAGCAGAAGCTCATGAAAGCAAACATAAACAACAGTAAATATCCTCTCTGAAGAAGAAGCATTGAACTCTTTGAGCCATGCTTTGTGTCTGTCTGCCCTCATTGTGGTTCGCAGCATTATGAATGAAGCCCTGCTGCGGGAATAAGCACAAGTAGCGATATGGGTCAGATAAGTGTCTCTCAGGCTACACCACTATCAAAACCATTTGAAAATGATTTATGGGCACAGAACTGGAAAGTAAGGGGGGGAAATTGTCCAGTATTTCATCATTCGTGAGCAAGAGGCGCTTAGATCTCCTTGATGAACACCCAGTCTGGAAAAGATGTGTTATTTCGTGTATTGATCTCAAATTAGGTCTCGCTTTCATCGCATTTTTCTGCCAGACAGATGAGCTGTATCAGCCAAGGTCGTGGATGCTGTTTATTTATGTTTGTGTAGGCTCTCAGTTGAATGTAAAGAATAGAGTTGCCTTGAGCCACACTTTACCATATGAATCTCTATTCTCACATCATTTCTTAACATTTCTGAGATAAATATAGGATTGGCCTTCAGTGTTGGCAGAGGGTTAGTTAAATGGGGTCGTTCAAGAAACACATTTGAAAGTAAAATGCAACAAATTGTTCTAAGACATACCATAAAAGTAATGGATACTCATGTTTGATTCGTTAAAAGTAATACATCTTTTGACTGGTCTCTCTATATTTTGAGTAGATTTTACCCTCAGCGATTGTGAAAATGTAGATAAAAGCAGTAATGAATTATTGTTGGATACATTGCCAGACGTCTGAAGTTTTGCTTTGACATTGTGATCAATGAGGCTCTTTCATCACACTCTTATATTTTCCACCTATGGATTCAGGTAAACCACGGTTGTGAGCTGATGTAGCTCAGGCATGTCTTCATGCTGTGTAACAAAAGTTTAAAAGCTGTAAATCATCAGAATTGAATGTCAGATCTCTGTCAACAGATCTATATTTATGTGAAAATTCTTACTGCAAATTACAAACCTTATAACCTCATGAATGTTTATTTTAAACCCTCAAGCTTCAGCCAAGCTGATCTGCATTGAAAATGTCATCTTAGCTCTTCAGCTCCTGTTTGTTTTTTATTTTAAAGTAGCATGTAGAGCAGGTTAGAGGACTTGTAGAACAATTTGCCAAGTATGCTAATTTTCTCTCTTGCAAGAGGTTTGATGAAAAGGTCAGTACTGCTCGTATTACTGAGTGACTATTTCTAAACTCATCCTCGTGTTTTTAAGTTCACTGTACAGAACTTTCTTTACATTAGGGTATTACTTTGCTGGGGATCAGTTCATGGAAGGATGAACTGATGAACTGCATAATTTGAAACAATGAGCTGGTTATTGAACTCAATACCTTTGAAAGGAGCCAGGGTGTGTTTTCTTGCTTGTAGTCTTAATGTTAGGCTAAATACTAAATATTTGAGGCGACAGTTGTCTTGTCTTTGCAGGAACAAGAATCCTCCCTAAAACTTGAAACTCTCACTTCAAAATGTCAGCATCTCATGTGACAAAAATATCCTTAGAGCTGCACTTGTTTGTTTGAGACCTTATACATCATAAGACCTGGTGCACTTCTTCTTCAGTGAAAGTACACAAGAGATCAGTTATCAACATCCATGAGTAAATCCTGCAATAATAATCACCATCATCTGGAAATCATCCACACATCTTTAACAAAACATACTGCCTCTCCCACTCCACCTACTCTTTGCTCGGGGTTGCCCAAAAGTAAAAAAAAAACTGAAATAATGAATTTATATCCTCCCTCCATGTATGCAAGAGCTTTGAAGACTTTGCTGCGAAGAAGTGGCATGCATAATGCATGAAGTGTCTTTTTGCGCTGTTCAGCGCCAAACATAGAAATATTTTGTCTTTCCTCTCTCTGACTCTCCCTCAAGGTCCCTTTTTCTTTTACTGACATACAATGCTCCCCTCTCTATTCTAGTTTGTTGCAGCCCTGTCCAGTCTGCTTATTAGTTATTTCTTTTTTGCTTTTCTTGGCTGCCATTGATTTATAACCTTAAGGAGAAAAAGTGGAGAGAGGGACGGTACAAATTTGGGGAAAAGTTGTTGCCAGGAAGCGCTCTGTCAAGATAAGCCTGGCTGTAATGTGCACCATGTGAACAGTAAAAGAATGTGCTTTAACTCTGTGTTTGTGTCTTTGTTCTTGTATTCACTATCAGACAAAGAGGGGAAAAAAATGATGCAGACACAAAGAGCGCCTGTAGGTGTTATTCTTCAGCTTCGTTTCAAGGCCCCTGGGTGCTCCTTCTTCCTCTTAGTTGTGATTTTAAGAACATCTGCTTACCTGGGAACCACCTCATCACTTTGTGTTTACACAGACCTTGTGTGTGCAGCCTCACAGTTCACACAGTGTGCTCCCTAAAGATTACTAAACTCCGACATCAAAAAGCTAGATGAACTTAGATGCCCCGCTCTCCCTCTGCGTTACATTAAGAGCCTAACAACACAACAGCACAGCATGCAAATGGAGCGCGGGATGTTTGTTAATTATCCACGCTTGCATCAGAGTGCTTCCAAACTTCTCCTGCCGCCCCTGGCCCTCCTGATTCAAGCCAGCGAGGCAACACATTGGGCTTGAGTTGGCGAATTCCCAAACAGGGCTTGCATATTCAAAGCTCTTACATGTCATGGATTTGAAACTTCTGTTTTCTTTCATACCCCCGACAGAATGTCACCCGCATCAACGACATCGTGAAGCAGGTGTTGCTGATATTCCCACACTTCTGTCTGGGCAGAGGGCTAATCGACATGGCCAAAAACCAGGCGATGGGCACCCTCTTCAGCAGTTTTGGTAAGAAGCCACCAACACTATTATCAACACTGATCCTCAGAGGAAAACACTTATCTCAATGACTCACTTTTTTGTTAACACTAAGATCTGATATTATGATTTTCTCAAACAATGTAAAAAGTGGTTTTACCAGTTTGCTGTTAGTTTGCTATTTATGGGTATTTGTTTGAGTAAAATGAACATTTTTGTTTTATTATATAATCTACTGACAACATTACTCCCAAATTCCAAATATTGTCATTTAGAGCATTTATTTGCAGAAAATGAAAAATGGTCAAAATACCAAAATACCACACCCACTGTTTTCAGATTTCAAATAATGCAAAAAAAAACAAGTTCATATTCAGTTTTAAACAAAGCATTACTTATTTTTTAACGTAGGAAGTATTCAGAAATCAATATTTGGTAGAATAACCCTGATTTGCAAAATCTCTCATGCGTCTTGGCATGTTCTCCACCAGTCTTTCACAGAGGAGAGTGATGACCACAGCAATGGTTTTTATTCATTTCCTAGTTAAAAAAGATTTGTTTCAGGTGATCACCTCATCAGTACCTTGCTAGGTAGAAACAGGTGCTTGTGTTGGGAATCAACAGACACTGCAGTGGAATGACTGTCAGATATGTAGAGATGCTGATTTCTGAAAAATTTGCAGTGGTCTCTTAATTTTTTCCAGAGCTGTATTACAGTGGATTGAACACTTGCCTATGGTGTCATGCTGCGTCATCCTTTCCTGTGTCTAACTGTTTTTAATTTATCCATAAAGCATTCACCTCAAATGCAGTTTCTAGTATTATTCTGTTGTGTTTTATTGGAGATACAGAGGTAAGGGTTTTGGCTCAGCATTTCAAGATTAAGCATTTGCTGCCAAAAAGTGCTTAATATTTAAATGGGGCTCAGAATTTTAACACTGAACTTTTCCTGCAAGGGAAAGCAAGAGTGTTGAAATGTAGTGCTCAGCATTCCAACATCCAGCATTTGCTGAAAGGAAATGCCCCCCCCCCCCCCCCCCCCCCCCCCCCCCAAGTTACTGTTTTTTTTTTTTATTTATGTGCTATCAGAAAATTTGTCCACTTTTTATGTTCTCCAATTTGAATTGAAAATAAAAAACACTGGGACACTTTTGGGAAACAAAACATTTGTTAAGTTTTTTTTAGTTTGTAGACTTGAGTGTTTAGGCTCATGATTGCTGCCAGATGAGGAGAGCAACTGTGAGCTAAGAGGATAAGACTATATACACACAGATGTGCTCATCTGCATTCCTCCACCCATCTGTGTGTCCCGACAAAAAAAAGCAAACTTATTCAACCTGATTTTTTGAGTGACACTATGTAATTTAAGTGAAAATGAAGGTTCTTTATCACATATACGTCCAGCAATTCAGCCCCAAAACCTCCTCAAGAGCTCTTCACTCTACATGTGTTAAATTTAGTCAGGGGGGAAAAGGCTGAAGTGGGCAGTCAGGTTACAGACGAGGAGTCAGGGTTGAGAGGCCATCAAGAGGCAAAAGAGCCACATGAAAGAGGGAGAAGAGTCTTACCCCTGGAGAGATGGAGCAGGAAATAGTGGTTTGACGAATCATTTGCAGTGGTGGCGGAGAGCAGGAAGAGAAAAGCAATCACAAGCTAAAAAGGGCTAGTGTGAAGAGGGGCTATTTACCAGAGAATGAGAATGAAAGCGCTTTGGGCTTTTTTCTTGTCTCCCCACTCTGCCCCCTCGGGCTCAAGAGAGCAGAATTGACGATGATTAGAGGGGGTGGGACTGTCACTAGCTAACCTGCGTGTTTATTAGCCAGAAGAGGCATCAATGTAAAGATGCCAGCTATTTTTTTTTTCCTCGTGACACTTGTGACAGCAATTTTTTAAATTATATATTTCATTTTTCTGACTAAGTGGCATCTTAACTGCTTGCTCTTATGGATGAATATGTCTCCAAAACACTTCAAAGTGCTGACAAATACAGGCTCCCTGCTAACTTTTGACAAAGATATATTTGGCTGTCAATGAAAGAAAACACACACTTGCTAATTCCTTTTTGTTTTGACAATGTTTCTGCTAAATCGTCCTCTGAGCTCGTAGATAAGAGCTGGAAATTAACTGGAACTGACTCTCAGTAATGATGTGTTTAATTACTTACCTTTCTCCGTGTGTGTTGACTTTTTAATTACAAGATTTCTTTCTGCTCTTGGCTCATTTTGTTTTCTCCACATCTCTTTTCAGGGGAAGACCGATTTGAGGACCCACTCAGCTGGAATATGGTCGGAAAGAATCTCTGTGCCATGTCCATTGAGGGTGTTGTCATGTTCGCCGTCACAATTCTCATTCAGTATAAGTTCTTCTGCAAACCAAGGTACAAATTTCTCCCTTTTTTTAAAAAAATCAAGATTCAAAAATCTCTGTATTTTGTCTACCTTAATGCAACCTGATACCACACAGACATGCTGTTGTTGTTTTAATCCCACATTTGTGTTTTCATTCAGGATTTGTCACATTATTGGATCATTTCTTCTTCTTTTTTTAACCTTTTTGAATCCGTAATTTATTCATATTTATTAAACAAAAGCATCTGTTTCATTTTGAATCCGTTCAGCAAATTTAACTTTGTTTCCCTTTTTTCCCTGGCCTGGGTGTTTTCTCGCTCTAAAAGCTGGGCTGCCATGGTTACTAATGCCCATGGCTTCTCCTATTTATGAAAATTGCAGAGATGGTTTCACTGAGCTTAAACTTTGACCAGGATAATTTGTCAGGCGAGTCCATGTTAATTTTAATGAAGGGTGTTGTGTTAACTGTGGTTGACTTCTCTCTGCCAGGCTTATAACGGCAAAGTCATTATCCGAAGAGGAAGAGGATATCGATGTAGCTCGGGAACGTGAGAGGGTGTATGATGGCAGAGCTCAGAGCGACCTGCTGAGGGTCTGTGACCTCACTAAGGTACTTTACTGTTCATTGTATCTGATACACTCTCTGTACTTTTGCTCATCTTTTGTTTCTCTGTTACAAAATTTGACTTTGTATCCAACCACAGTTTTCCATAGATTAATATCCATTTACAGATTCTACAAAATATATTGTAAAATACATTCTCAGGTGCTCTCTCTGCAGCATTACACACATTACAGTCAGGTTTGCAAAGAGGGCGAACAGCCACCACTGTGACATCTTGTTTGCTCATCCATGTTATATACAAGAGATCTTACACAACCCATAATGAGAGAGGGAAGATTCAGATTATATCTCTTCTCCAAAATCCTCAAACGTCTTGCACCTTAAAATTTTCCCTTCCTCTGCACCCTTTGTGTGTCTTAAACAACCAGAGTTCTGCAGGAATCTCTAGAGGTTTGGCCGATGAACCTGCAGGCTCCATAGCCGCAAACTGAGCCCAGGTGTGAACACAGCATTGGCTTACGTGTGATTCCACTTTTAAAAAACATCCTGTAAAAGCCTCCAAACTATCTAGTTTGGTAAAAACAGAGTTAAATGATGTTAAAAAAAAAAAGAATGAACAGGAACAACTGGAAAAGTTTGCTTGCATGCTTTGCACGTGCAATTTAAAGGTAGGGTCTGCAGGATTTTCCTGAAAAATGAAATGTCAACCTTTACAGGAACAATCTTTTTCCGTCGCCATCTCTTGTCCTCTTTCCATGTGTGTCAGTGTCTGTCTGTGTGTGCCTCAACCTCCTCCTCTACCTGTATGTTGATGTTTTGGTTGTCTCGGGATGTTACTGGGCGGAGAGTAGAGAGTTGAACTCTCAGTGTGAACATGATTGCTATTCCAGTGTTGAGTGCTATTATAGTGACAGTGACAAGAATGATTCAATGTTTACAGGAAACCTCATTTACCTGCAGGAAGTAAGGTGTACGTCTCTCAAGTCTCTCCCACGGAGGAGTATGATGCTGCAGGTGCTTGTGGGGCTAGTGAGTGTCTTCAGGTAGTTACAGTCGGAGACATTAGGTGTGTGCTGCGTGCCCTGGCATTGAGTCATGGAGGAGCCCAGTTTGGAAGTTGTTTACAAACTGATGAATTTCCTGCAGACCCTACCTTTAAGTCATCTGCATATGAGGCAAGCTATTTGCTTTGCATCACAAATTTGAACAGAAATAACTGATTTAAGAGCTTGTTGTTGCGTCACCAAAGTCAGTCAGAGTTTATATTTCACAGCTTTCGGAAATACTTGAGCAACGATTGATCTGACTGACTTCCATTCTTTAGAGAAACTGATTTTAAACTCATCTCTTTGTCTCCCATGAATAGATCTGACCAGAGTCATATTTTTACCAGTTATGAGGTTTTACTCAAACAGCTGGGGTAAGATTGGACTCACTGTGCAATATCTTGTTTACAGTGAAAATAATACTCCCAGCAGAAATTGAACAGACTCTTCTCTCAGTGAAGAAGAAATCCAAGAAATAGAGGCATTAAGTCTGTGGACTGATCTGAACAGGGACTTGTTTTTTGACCTGAAAACATGGCAGCTGTAAACAATTCAGCCCACACAAATGGGTAGACGTATTAAAATGCTAACTGTTTGCTTTGTTGGAAATTGGTCATGATTCCTTGAGTCATAGACTGTCACCAGCTGTTAGGTGGGTCTGAAGGTTGGTCGCAGAGTGATTTTGAAAGCGATTGATTATGTAAAATGAGTTGTTTTTCTCCTTATTTTCCCTCGTTTTCAAAGCTCAAACCTTGCTCTTTACAGTGCAACAAATATAAGAAATAATGAAAGCTGTTGTTTGTTTTTTTGCCGTGCAATTAGCCTTTCAGCCATTATACCATGACAACCACCAGAATAAGTGCTATTTATATTTCATCAATGCCGTCTGTATGCGTGTGTATGGGGGTGTTTGTTGGTTGGAAGAAGTTTTTTTTTCCGCACTCATCCATGCATTACTCAGTTCTCAGGGTGAGTAGGTGACTCATGTTGCTCTGCTACAGCTGCGGACATTCACAAACATCATAAGTGGGCAGGAGAAACAAACAAGATTAAATTCTAAGGGGCGTGAAGGTCTTCTGTCCCATACTACACCGGACCTTCCCTCATTGCAGCAGGAGAAGTCGAGCGTGCTGCGACGGAGCATGCCTCGACACCACAGAGATTAACGCCTCATCCATCGGCAGATGTTCCCTCCCTGCGGGCGGCGAGACAGCAGGAAGTGTCACCGCGGCAGCTTCCGCGCAGACAGCTGGACCATCTAACTGCCTTTTGCTTCTCACCAGCCCTCCTTCTTCTTTGCACCTGCAGTCTTCTCTGTTTCACCGTATTTAATCTTCCACTCATTGTCACACTGTTTTCCACGCTCCCTCGGGTAATTACTGAACAAGTGCTTGGTGAAACATCTGGGTGGGTAATGTATCGCAAATCAAGCCGCGAGGTGGGAAGGTGTGGTCCTTTTTTTATGTGGAACTTACAGAGATAACCTTTTCAGGGCTCCATTAAGTTGTAAAATCTGTTGATCTTGATTGTGAAGCCAAACACTTGGAGATACTGGATTGGATTTGACAAGAAGACATTATTGATGATAATCATAAAAAAACTTTAAGTTGAGAGTTTCTCTCTGAGCTGAAACGATGCCTCATCATAGCACAAAAACAGCAGTGCGGTGGCAGAAGGCATCAGGATTCTTCCTGCAGTGCCCTCATTGACTCCCACCACAGCTGTGCCCCATCCATTTGGGGTGTAGATAACAAATTGATCAATGAACGCTCAGCTTCGGTGGCCATGCGCCACAGGCTGAGCCCCTGTCATAAATCTAAACGTGCCTCTGAAGCGATCGACAGGCCATCAATCATGTGTCAAGTCCCTGCTCCTCCCCTTTCCTTTTCCTGCTTCTCTAAACAGGAGTGCTTTGCTGCGTGCTCCACCTGATAGCCTCCTTTTAGCTGGTGCATTAGTGTTTGTGCTGTAATCTCTAGAGGCTGTAACAGAAGAGTGTGAGCAACCTCCAGGCCCAGCGCTGTCACTTTAACCTCACATATACTCGCTAAGTTGAAAGAAAGTTTGAGACAGATGTTTAAAATAAGTGGGCTAAGGGGTGATGAGTTGCAGAGAGAAAAACTAAGTGCAGGCTTAGGATCTACTCCATGCAATTCATTGCAAATTAGATTACAAAGCAATAAATGCCAAAGATGACAAAGCAATCAGTGAGTTTTAAGTAGTAAAATTCTTCAAAACTTCTACAATCTTCTACAATTACTTTCATTGTAACCAAAGCACAGCTGATGAGGGAGCCTCTCACTTGTCTTGAATATTTTGTCATTGTAAGTAAAGATTTCTTTTTCAAGCATTTGTTGTATTTTGATTATTGTTTGATTCAAACACAGTTATAAAAATATGTATAAACCTTCAAACTTTAGTTTAAATCAACTCAAGAACATATTTTTCTAAATTACTTCAACTAAACAAAAGAGATTTCTCTTTCCCTTTGTCTCCACGTTTTTTAACCTTACATAGTTTTACTCATCACCTTGAGTATCCTTATAATTGGTGCCAGGAACTTGTGCACAGAAAATAGTTCCACGGTATCTGGAGTGTAACAATTAAAAAAAAAAGCAGAACTTTTTCTGTAACTAATTTTCTTAATGAATGCATTAAAGTTCAAGCCCTATTTATTCTTTTTTTTGGAATTATTTTCTTTCCACCTTTTTTTCTTGGAAATTCACATTGAAGAACTAAAAACATAAATTAACATTGCAAAATGACAGGAGTCAAATAAAAAGTTCAGATATTGCTAAATAAAAAAAAAATGAGTTCAGTTTTTGCTTACTGAGGCTGTAAATTTAAAATTTGAGTAAAAAAAAAAGAGCTCCAAGTGTGCATTGTGATAAAATGGGACAAAAGACCAATGGCAGAGTTCATTGTGTGAATGAAACACTGAAAGAAAGTGAAGAGTTGAATGTGCGTTTGCATCTGTGCGTCTCCTGAAAAAGTTGTCAAAGAAGAGTCGTGTTGAAGAAGATCTGCTTTCTGTTCGTTTCCTTCTGACACAAATTCATGCTTTGGCTAGTGTCACATCCTTGTGACAGTGGGTGACGGTGCTCATGGGAAATGGAGTCTTCATCTTGTCAAAAGAACCGTCTCATTTTTTTGTTAGTGAGAACTTAGTGACCATATTTGGGACATAACGGATGCTGTAACTCATATAATCCAAAAGAGCTTCAGATTCACATTCGATGACTAAAACACCTTCGATTACTGGAGTTTGCTGAAGACTTTTTCGTGCTGATCGTGGGACTACAAGCTCACCGTCACATTCTCCGAGCTGTCTTATTTGATCAGATGTCGCCCTGTTTATCATGACAGCTGCTGTGGTGTTCCAGTCAGAGGGGAATTATTCTTTAATTTCCTTCCTCCTTACATGTATCTCCTGCTTTGATGTACTTTTAGCACTGCAAAATATCACTAAAAAGTAGTGTGTGTAATCCAGGTTGATAAGTACTGAGTGCTGCTGCCAGATGGCACCCGAGAATGGTAGATCTTTGCAGCTCCAGCTTTTATCAGAAGCTTTTGATGTGCCAACTGTGAAATAAATGCAATGTCATTGTTTGTCAGGCTTGAAATGCAGTCCTAAATTTACATTTGCCTGGTAGCGTTTTGAATACAGAGGGGCTGGATGACTGTTTTTAATGGTGGAGATGCTATAATGGAAATGTGTCCTTCGTACGGAGAAAATCTAGCCTGTCACATTTCTGTTTTAATGATCATTCACTCTTTCAGACCCTGACACTCGCACAAAAAACACTTCCAGCATTCATCGAGAAGTGTTTTTTCTGACTTTTAAGCAACCGCCAAGAGTAGTCACTTTTTCATAACTCAAAGGGGCACATCGGTGTCCTTGATTTTCAATGCTGAGTGTCTTCACTGTCACACTCAGCAACAACAACAAAGACCTTGTCTTGTCTGTTTTGTGCTCAAGCAACACGACGCTGCTTTCGAACCACTTTGAAAAGCGTATCAAACGCAAACGCGGTCCTGTGTGTGGAACCACACCTCATGCATTTAGCACCTCATTTTGTCAAGTTTTTTCCAGCTGTGTTGGCTTTTTTTCCTCTTAGATAGTAACAAATCAAATTCACTTCAGGTGTGTGTTTCTCCACCACCTCTGGTGAGATTCTCAGATTGTGCTTCTTTGAATGCAAATGTAAGTGGACCAGTCTGGTCAGCGGGGGAGTGTATGAATAGAAGGTTTTCAAGAGGGACGTGAAAGACATAAATAACTATGTTTTCATTCTCAGAGAAGCTCAGAAGCTCAGTAGGATACAGACTTTCAAGCTGGATGTTGTAGTTTCACTCTTCCCACTTGTCTTGAAAGATGAGATTCTGTGTCTTGGTGTATTTTGTTTTCTTCTGCGGGAAATGGTCAGAGCTTCAGTCATAGCAACATCTTCGACACATCTTTTCCTCCACACCGCTCTCTTTAGCTGCATTATGTTCAAGTCCTCTTTTTTCTGAGACGATGTTCTTTTCATTAGTTGTTGAACAAAGAAGCTTCAGAACCCGTACATTCGATTAAAAGACTCTTTTTCTGTTTTGAGTGACAATTTCCAATAATGTTAACATAAATAATGTGTAGGAGCCAATTCCTGCCAGTTGAAAATATAAAAATCAAAAAATTTTGAGATTTGTTTTCCCCCATGCACAATCAAAATGAATGAGATAAAAGTCAAATTTATGAGATAAAGAGTAATAATTTCAAATCTCAATCTCAAAATTTTGACTCTCCGCCCGAAGTTTTTTACTTTTTATCACAGTATTTTGACTGTTTACTTCAAAATTTCAATTTCTCATCTCAAAATTTTGACTTTTTAATCTCAAAATGTTGACCTAGTATGGGTCATGCCTCTCGTAAACTCAACATCTTGACAGGTTGGTGTATCATAGTAACGCCAGTAGCCCATAGCAGCACTTTATCATAAATATCAAAGGTCTGTAGAACAAGCTGAGAAAAAACCAGACATTTTAGGGAATTTTATAAATCCCCTGTACATAATTTTACAATCGAAAAGGAGGACATGTCCGGTAAAAAGAGGATGTTTGGTCACCCTGATAGTAAGTAAGATACTTCAGGAAAGAGAGACAAGAAGAGAGGAATTATGGGGCCTGGGAAAGATCAGGTTTTGGCACTGTCAGTTTCATTTTAAATTGTGGATTATGAAAAGGCTGACATGTAAAAGTGAGACTATTTCGAGAGCACTTAGAAATTCCTTGAAGTTTGTCCCTCAGCTCTGCTTCTCTGAGGTTGACGTCGGGCCACAAAGGATGGATGCATGTCACGTTTGTCAGACTCATTCCAGGGAGCAGCGTCGGTGTGCTGCTGTAATGCAGTTGGTCTTAAAACTGATCATTTGAAAGCTTGGGGCTCACTTTACGTAACCTTGGCATACAAACATAAAAGGAAGCTGAACTGGCCTGAGCTCGTTGGTAATGCAGATCAGGTGTGTACACTGTTCCTTGTAGATTTTAAGACAAATACAAGATTCAAGCAAAATCTGAAAGAAGTGTTCCAGGTTTCATTTGTCTCATTACATGATTGCCAAAGTCTGTCTTTGTCTGTATTTCAAGTTTTTCAGAAAAGAAGATGTCATATTTTTTACATTTATTTTTGATTATTAATAGTAATTTTATTTGTTTTTAGTATTGACTTGGGCATTTACGCTACAAAGCCTGTATTTTCTCATTCACTGTGTTCCAAATTGTCAAAAATGATGATCCCCATGTGAATTCCAGGCTGACCTGTGAGTTTGTTGGAGGTTATAAAAGTACTAAAGTAGCACTCAAAGTCAGGACACATTTCCTCATAAATCTCGTCCTCCCAGTCACAAATACTAATGCTCATGTCCCCTTCTTCTCTCACTCTGTTAAAATGTCTACCTTATTTTATCACCTTCCCCATCTGGCTGCTCTAAATGTTGCAAATTATGCCTTCTTGTTAAAATCTCACTTTTCCTCCCTCCCTCCATCTTTTCCCACCTGCTTCTTCCATCTCTCCTCTCCCCCGCTGCTCTGGTCTCATGCTCCATATTTTCTCCCACTATCCCTGCTGCCATCTTTTTCTCTCTGTCTGCTCCCCACCCCTTTTTTTCCTGCCCCCCTGCCTGCACTCCCCTCTTTTTCTCTCTTTCCCTGGCTGGCTGGTTGATTCATTTTTATCGTCTGCTCTCTGCAGGTGTACCCCCGGAAGAGCACCCCTGCTGTGGACAGGCTATGTGTAGGCGTACCTGCTGCAGAGGTGAGCCAAATGCTGCTGCATCTCACACGAAACCTTTTCAACACGGTATTTTGTTTGCTTTTACAGTCGGATTTTCATATTTGATTATTTTGTACAATATTGAGGAACAACTTTAATTTTGTTGCGATAATGTGACTTGGCTCCACTTTACACACCACACTAAAATTTGAATATTAATGACAATATTTGCAAATATTGACGTATGAAAGCAGGAAAATGGGCAGAGACTCTCTGGGCCTTAATTTCGCAGTTACTTCTTGAAGATCTAAGTTGGCTCTATTTCGCCTTTTTTTCCATGCAGAATCAGAGTATCTTCCAAACACTGCTCTGAGAAGGCGTTGGGAGAAGCACTAATCTGCTTATCAGGGCTTGTTTTCTGCCATTATGCTACTGCCAAGCATGTGTGTGCGGAAAAAAACACACAAGAACACGGTTAGAGGAGGAGAATCTGTGGAGCAAAGACGATGTGATGTTTAGTGCAGGGATTATCACCGGAAGAACACATTTATTAAACACAGAAGAGTTAACTTTGACACAGTTTCTGACAATGAATCTTCGTGTGCAAAGCATCTTTAATCAGACAAACTCACACACACTGCACGGCTGGAACCCCGGTTTAAACATAATCTCTTATGCTGACAGTCTGCGTTGTGTGAGCTTTCCATTGGTATCCATCCTCCCTGTCCATGTTTACTCAAAAGCCAGTGTAAATGCCACCAGAAATATATTGTCATTCATGGGGCTCTGCTGATCACACACTGCATTTCCATGCATTATTTACATCAGGCTTAGCCCCTCTTCGATGCATTCACAAGCGCAGGTCACAAACAAGCAGGGATCAATGAACGACAGGAATCAAATATTTATGTCAGAGCCTGAGCACCTAAGGCAGGTCACATGACCGCCGGGCTCTGCTGAGATGACTTCCTGCCACACACGCCCTCCTGAGGGGAGTAAAATCAGCAGCATCAGGAAGAATCTGCAACAGGGGGGTTAGTGTTTGTTGTTGAAATCTACCGACAGAGAGAGAAAGGCTGTTGGGAATCAGCTTGTTTTTACGGTTTATGGTTTATTCCTGCACGGCTGCTGTGTTTATTCAGAGTTTATTGTTTTGTGTGCGCAGAAAGGCATCAATTTCTGATGTTAATTTACAGTATTGAGCAGGGTGTGCATGTGTGTTTATTATTATGTCGCTGGTAAATATGTACTTGCTCCACAGCTTAGCTGTATTTAGAGGTCAATAGGCAGTATCCGCTCCTACAAACTGTAGATATAAACATTCGATGTAAATGTTATCTAACAGGGCTCCCACGTGTCCTGGACAATCTGGAAAACCTGGAAGATAATTGATCAATATTGTAGTCATGGAAAACAAATGAAAAATAAGAAAAAAAAGGTCAAATGTTCTGGGGACAGTTGTTCAAAATATTTAATCTGGATCAAAGTGATCAGGATATGGAAATCCCAATTTTTACTATCCAGTATAATGTAATCTGTTTTAGCTTTATGCTGGTTTTTCAAAGCAGTATGAGATCAAATCACCCTAATCCAGATACACAGTTTTTAGGAGTACCATACCAGGATTACAAGTTCTGTCAGAATAAGGAACTGACATTTGGTAAGGGAGGCAACTGTTAGAGACTTTTTTTCACAGGTTCATCTCTGATTACTGCTTCAATTATTGAAATCTGTTTGGGGGATTATTTCATGGGGACGAGATCATTTTTATTTCATTTTCACTTTACTTCACTGAAAGGCTTCATTGGCAGCCTATGTAAGAATTATTTACTTTATCAGTGCAATAGTTAAACAAGTCAAGTGAAAAATATGTATAAAAGTTTTTCCACTAAATGATACAAATGTTGTATTATTTGACCAATTTTAAAGTTTTGCTACATTTTCTCCCTGAAATCTACCTTGAAATCCTCCCCCATAATGGGATCAGGATAATTCAGTTCTTTTGGATGAAAGTTATCTGAATCCTACTGAAAAGTTTCAAACAATACAAATGGAAAGTTTGATCTTATTTAAAACTAGGATTGGATTACATGATCTAATCCAATTCCGTTTCGAACAACTCATTTTAAAATTTGTCCCAATCCGATCACCATAATCTAATCAGATTACCTTTAAACTAGTGGCCCCTGGAAAGGGTAAAGTTATCTGAGAAAATTTTCCTCCCCCTGCCTTGTCAGCGAATATATCCAGGATAAAAGTTACACACATGCATGTCTTTTCTCTCATCTGGGCAACATTTAGGCACAGTACAACTCTTTTTTCAATCAAATTTGCATTTCCACCTGCAGCAGTTTTGCAACCCAGTGCTTTCAATTGACTTCATTGCAGGATTTAGCAACTTTTCAGACCCTGTTAAGGACTTGTTGTCCAGTGACTGTAATAAACACAGAAACAATCTGGGTAAATACAAGCTACAGCTGCAGAAAAAGAAGACCTCCAAAGAATATGGAGGAATAATGGGGACGGGATAATGTATTCGTGTATGACATGATAATTTGTCTCTGTAGAATCTGAAAATGTCTTAGAAAAGTCCTGGAAAATAATAAACTCTGCTCTTAGGACATTGTTTTTCTAATGGAGTCCTCCCCAATGTCTCTATCAGTGTTTCGGCTTGCTCGGAGTCAACGGCGCTGGAAAAACCACCACATTTAAGATGCTGACAGGAGACATCCCAGTCTCCAGTGGAGAGGCCTTCCTAAATGGATACAGGTGAGGCGCTAACTCCCACTAGAGCCCCAGGTAACTTGTCATAATTAGCCACCCAACATTGCAGCTCAGATGGGGATCAAGCTGAGGTGTTGTTTTTTTATAGCTCACTCTTTTCTCAGCTTCTCTTTTTTTCTTGTGTAACACAGGTTTCTTTCCTCCATCCTTCCAACTCCCAGCCTTTGTTTTTCTTTTTTTTCAGCTCGGTACTTTCGATATCTCTTATACATTCTGCCTTACGTCTTGGCCTTTTCAACTTTTTTCTTCTCTCATGTCTCCTCGCTGCGATATTCTCAGAAATGCTGGAGACTCTGCTCTCCCTGTCTTCCCACCTCTTTCACATTTTTCATTCCTTTTCACATCCTCAGCCCTGTACCTTGCTATGTTTTTGTCTCTGCCTCACAGAATCAGTCATAAGAAATCTTTGTACATGCCAGAAAAATACATTGACACCAGCAGTAAAAGACTCAGGCACCTGAGCGAGCGAATACTTGTTCCTCCTTTATTTTTAGGGACAAACAACTTGGCAGCACATCTGAGCTTGGTCGAGTTTAAGCTGCGGTTAGTTACACACCAGATGCTATAGGTGTTCATTTATACATCTGCTAATTGACTTTGTGTTCGACAAAGAACAAAAGCTGAATAGATCAAGGCCTAACACAGCAGCGTTAATGTTGATTAATGCTACTAGACGAGATCAAAGAAAGATCTCAGGGACCTTTAGGGGAAACAATACGCTGAAAAGAAGAGAAAAAGGATCTGAAAAACATTCACTCTTCTGTTTTTAGCTTATTTTGCTCTCTTTGCATAGCATGAAGAAACTCTCAAAAGTTTCCCCCTGACAATCCAGTCTCCTATCTGTGACTGTGCTTAACAGCTCTCATGAAGAACAGTTTGAAACAGCAGTTAACAACCTGCAGTGGGGAAAGATCTGCAACGAAGTGATGGTAACAGTTGACTTACTGTGTTATGAATGTACAAAATGAATGTAGAATCAGAGTATGGCCTCATCTCTTAATACAGCTCTAATATGAAGTTTCAGCTATCTGGTGTTTACTGAAGTGTTGCTTGAAATAGCAACGAGTTACATACACTCGTGGTGTAGGCTTTTTTCATTCATTTTGTTGGTAAAATGTTTTGGCACCTCCTTTTCCCAGTCAAAAGCCGGGCAAGTTTCACTCAAAATGTAAAAAAATGTAAACATGAGGCAGAGGAAATTTCCATCACAGACAAGATGACCGAAGTTGGCTTTGTTGTGAGAAATAACAGCCCATTACAAAGTGTATGTGTTACACTTACTAATTATAAGACCTATGCCAGCCATGGGATGATATCAACTTATTCAGGAACACAATTTTTTGGGTCCTTACTGGTTTGAGAATGTAAAACCATAAATGTTGAAATACTGTTTCTGATCGGCACAAACTGATTTGGAGAAATTCTGGTTCAAAGCCCTGGTTACAGGTAAAATGGTGAATCCAACTGCACTAATCAACATGTTACACATCAACTCAGTGTAGAACCACAACTCAAATGTGAGTTTTATGAGTTTATTTGCCTAAAAATTCAAGAGCGTGTTGACTGTAAACCCCTCTTTTTTCTTTCTTTCAAAAAGTTGAGGGCACTAAAAATGACTGTAAGAGTAGCTATCCAAATAGGGTCAATACCAACAGCAGAATTACAAAGCAAAACTTAAAACCTCCCTCTTCCAAAAAGCATTTCACAAATAGTAAACAATCTGCCTCTGTTTTATTGTTACCTTTTCATTGCACATTTTTTGACTAATGGAATTTATAGTTTGTAAAATAAGGTATTATTTTGCTGTTTGGCATTGGCAGAAAATATTCTGTAAATTTTTGTTGCTGCAGCTTACATACTCAGCTGCTGCTCATCCCACTGATGCCTGTTCCTGAAAATTGTGGCAACACTTAAAAGAGAACGAACAGGCTTTCCAGTGAGATACAATTTATTGCCAAGAAAAAATGCGACAACAAAGAAATAATCTAACGAACACACATTTCCTTACTTTCTGTGCCAAGTTTAGTATTGGAATAGTGAAGAGAGTTGTCTTTTTTTGACTCATCTTTATTTGTTTGGCACCTTTTGTATCATCAGACAAACAGCCAAATGTGCTTCGCAAGAGAACAGAAGGATAGAAAATAACAGCAGTAGTTGAGATTGTCAAAATTTACTTCAAAATACTTTGAAGTCAAAATAAAAACTAGTACAATTAATTCAGTATGCTAATTGCTAACATCAGACAAATAATATAGAACAAAAATGAAATTATGCTAAATGTGGAAATAGAAGGAATTATGGTAGTAATTAGATTACCAAGAAAGCTCTTTGCATCTGTGGGAAAGACACCAAACACACTCAAAGGGAATCATTCAAGGACCTTGGTTAACTGACTGGAGAACAAAATTAAATGAGATTTTCTTCGCACAGAGGCGCAAGACCATGTAGAGCTTTAAAAACAAGCAAAAGAAGCTCAAAATCAACCTTAACAGTAGAGTTTTGAACTGGTTGCAGAGAATTTTTGGCAAACCTGTTAAAAGGACGTTCCAATAATCAGTATGTCTGGTGACAGAAGTGTGAGTTAGTAGTATGTTCTTTGTTTGACATCTAGTGTCAGCTCAGTAAAGCAGCCAGCTAGAAGCAAAACCGCCTCTTCTTGTTATCCTGAACCCTAATCGGGGTGAAAATAAAGTGAATGACCAGTCAGGCTTTCAGTTTACATTGGCTTTGTTGAGATCCAGCAGCCTCCAGATAGATAATATCACATTCAGAGTCCCATGGGTTTACCACTGCTCCTGGAAAATAACATTTGAAGGTAAAACTGGTTCAGTATTGCCTTTGAATAAAGCAAAACAGCCCTGAAAGGAAAGCAACAAAACAATTGACTGTGATATTTGTTGTAGCTGGTGGTGAAAGTATTGAAGTTGAGGACAATGAATGTCTGCAACCAGAACTACTACTGCCACTTTGGAGGATAAATACTATTATGCCTGAAACCCTATGTATTTTTTATTATTTTGTCTTGTATTTCTTTGAATTCTCATTCTGAATACAGTGAGTTTGGGGACACAAGTGAAGAGTGAGAAATGAAACACTCCACTGCTCTACACTGGCGCGGCAGGGTTCCAAAAATAGTCAGACTGTTAATTCTCCCTCTCTAAGCAATCTATTGTCAATACTTGATAAACCTACCAAGAAAATCAATGCATTTTGCAACACAAACATCTGCTTTTAGCCTTCAGACTGTTTCCATCATGCATTTGAAATCACACTCAGGCTTCAAAGGCTTCAAATAAACCTCCAGGCCAACAATCTGAAACATTCATGATGTCCATTGTCAAATCTTTATAATCTTCTCTCTCCTAGCATACGCACAGAAATGAGGAGCGTGCACCAGAACTTGGGTTATTGTCCCCAGTTTGATGCCATTGACGACCTGCTGAATGGGCGAGAGCATCTGGAGTTTTACGCCAGGTTGCGAGGGGTACCAGAGGAAGAGGTCACCGAGGTAATCACAGCAGTTTCCTCATTCCTTACTGTAATAATGGACAAGGCAGAGGTTGCACTGTTCTTTGAGAGTTATCTCAATTAGTTTGGTGCTACAGTATTTGTAATGAGTCATTTAGCTGAATGTTTGCCAGCCTTTGTTATCTCTGCTATTCCAGGTAAATGAATCTAAGCTCCAGAAGTTACCCAGCTCACTAGTTCTCACTTTTAAAATAAACACCAGCAATAATGTATAATCACCAAAGTACAAAAACTAGAACAAAACAAGCCAGTGAACTCCAAACAAACAAAGTGACAAGATGAACAATGCAGCTTGGAGCTAATGTTTGGCTAACTTTAGGCTAACTTTAGCTAACGGGGGAGATTCATTCATTTATTCATGTTCTGCAGATTATACAATGTTGAAGATGTTAAAAATAACTTTATGGATTTGCCAGCAAAGCGACAATATGTTTCCTCCAATGGGATGTTAGCTTGATTCAGATGACGCCAAAGGTGTAATACACCCTGTTGCCCAGTCTCGAAGGATGCCATGTGTCTGAGTTGCCACACGATTTGACCGTTTCTAAACTTAAAACCTCAGAAAAAAAAGATCATAAAACTGAAGAAAACTAACTTTCTGTAATGTATTGCAATGGATGTCCTGGCAGAGATTTTCTAGGTGTTCATAGGAATGGCCATTCGCACTGTGATTAGTTCATTGAATTTGAGGGTGGGACTTGGTCATAGGCCAAATTTACAGTGAAACTGATACTGTGTTCCAAATTGTTAATCTCTAAAACACAATGCACTTCAATATTCCAGCTGGCACAACCAAAACAGTCAGAAAGTTGAGTGTTGAACGCTGAAAACTCCTCACACTGAATGATCCCCATATTGGAGGGAATAGTACAAACAGTGGTTAATGGTTAGAATCAATGACGAACAGAAGTACACCTGTGAGCTGTTATGAAATGCAATCCTAATTTTTGGTAAGTGCAAAGCATCAGTGTTTGATTTGGGACAACACTACCTCATAAGATTTCGTGTACTGTCCCAGTGAGTGCAGAGTGTACGCATTGCCTTTCATGTAAGTGTACGAACAGAGGTATGCAAATTGAGACGCAACCTGAGATCCACCTGGAAAAAGGTGAGCAAGATATAATCAAGAAATGATGGTGTTAATTTCACAGAAATTTTTCAATTATTTGGGAGTTTGAACCTTGGCTGGAAGTGGTTAGCACTTAGCCAACATTGAATAATACAAGGTTGTCATCATTTCCTGGAGTTATATCCTTTTCACACAGCAGCTGATGGGATCTGAGGGTTGTTTCTGTATGAGCAATAAAGTCTATTCTCTATCAAAGTGTTTTCCCTTCTTATTTCCATCATCGGTATCCTTTCCAACTAGAATGTACGAAGGGCAAGTTAAAGTACACGTCCAATTGATTGATAACCTCTATAGGCAAAACCATACATAATGAAAATGCCCAGTAGTAGAGAAAGCAGCAGCAGCTTCGGGTTGTGGTTCTGCATTATTCACCTAGCTCAGTGGTGTGGCTGGCCCTGTGCGGCCTCCCTGCACTCTCCCTCTTGCACCTCCCCTCGTCTCCAGCAGTGAGATCAAAAGAGGAAGGGGCTGGCGGGGACCATAGGCCCTCAGACCCAGCGCCAGGGCTTTGATCTCTGAGCTTCAGTGTAAAGGGACCCAGGGCTGCACTGCTAGAATAACTTAATTTTACTGAGGCCTATTGTGATGGTGGGTTTTTGGTGGCATCTTTTCAAAGTCAAGCTTTTTCCAACCCTTATTTGCATAATTGTCAAAGATAAATGTGTAGTGAAATGATAGTTACACCAAACACGTCGTTTTAAATCAGGAGAGAGCACATATTGTTCCTGATTGCTGATGTCTGACTCGATGTTGTTTAAACAGCAAGGAGAATGGCAGACTACTTCAGCAGCTTGTGATTAAGGTCTTACAGCGATGCCAGCTGTCTTGTCTTGTCCTTGAAAACCACAGAGCATAAATACATTAGAGATCCAAACCAAAATACCATCACTCATGGAGGCTTTGATGACGGGTATTTGAGCACTTCTGTGGATGCCATAAACAGTTTGGTCACTTTGATTTCTCTCTTCAAAGGTTGCCGAATGGGGGATCCAGAAACTGGGGCTCGTCAAATATTCCAACAAGTCAGCAGGAACATACAGCGGCGGGAACAAACGCAAACTTTCCACCGCGATCGCTCTGATTGGATGTCCTCCTGTGATTTTCCTGGTGAGATACATCTTTATTGCTCTGTTGTACACGGTGGAAACGTGATATCCTGCTGTTTTATGGAGACTTAGGAGTGTAATACTTTAGTCCAACATTGATGCTGTGCAGATGTTTGGATACAGGCATATCAGTTTGCAAGAGAGACTCTGCAAAGCTGATAGTGTATTGGTATTTGGTGCAATGTTCTCTTGAAGAAGTGAGGGCGAGAAAAATTTGTGATCGATCGAGTGAAACTGCTGAATTTCCTGAAGGATTTAAACTACATTACCCCTGTATGAAGAAGATGTATTTTTTAGGGGTCACTCACTGGTCATGTTTTAATTAATTTTTACCCAAGAAGAGCCATTTCCTTTAGAGGAGCAGATAGCACACAAAGCTGTGTTTGCACACATTAAAAACCTATTCATTAGGACTTAAAACTGAGCGCAAATGCATTTTCTCCCTGATGGAAGATTAATGGAGGCATGACAGAATACGCTGCTTCACATGTCTTCAGTTAAGCTGCTTTAATGTGCATTTGAAGGCTGTGTCCTTTTTACTATGTGGGACAAACTTTAATTACCTTTAATTGTGCTTTGGAGCTCTAAAGGGGTAAACCAAAGCATGTATATTAATCTAAATAATGTCAAATCTGACTCATTTTCACATATCTCACCCACCATTTCACATGGTTGAATAAAGAAGAAATAAGGTCTTATATTGATATGTTTTAATGACAGTTTATGCAATTAAAATAGCTGTAATAAATGTGTATTTCTGCATGCTTCGAAGCCATCCATCAGATTAGGCTGCTAATAGCAGTTTAATAAGCAATCCATCAGGTAATGAGTAATCCATAATGAATTACATTTACAGAATAATCTCTCCAAACGGTTCTGTTTACTGGCTCAGCGTTCAGCCCATCGAGCTTTGAGGTACTGGCATAATGTGTCGTCAGCGTGTGTAAGTCAGTTTTATTGTTGTCTGCTCGCCCAGTGAGCCCAGGAAGCCTTGAGGCAGTGCCACGCAGGGTCTGCACAGGGACACATTGGGCACAGTGATGGAAATAGCCTTTGGGATTTGTAGGGCTCTGCGAGTGAGGGAGAGGCAGGCCTGGAACGAAACCAGCCAATGGACTGAGTACTGTCACTCTCTAATCATGCATGGGCAGACTAGCCCCGAGGAAAGAGAAACAGCAAGTCACTGGGACTCTGTGATTGTGATAGCGTGTGTGTTGTGCTGTTTTAGGGAATATTACAGTATATCTCTCCATTGTTGAGAAATACACAGAATTTACATGAGTCTGTCTGTGTATTTATTGGCCTCTTATTGTTTCCTCATGTTCATGTCCAATCTTTGTTTAATTCAAATATGTCTATGCTAGGTCTAGGGCTGTCCAATAAAGTGTATAACTTTCACATTGAATTTATATATTTATATTTCAGGGTCAAACAATTTGCAAAAATATTCTAATTGTGACACCCCCCCCCCCCCCCCCCCCCCCCCGAATTATGATTGCAATTCATTGTACGATTACTCTTGGGTTCCCTTTCTTATGCTTTTGATATCAATTTTCCTTTCTTGGGGGGGACGATATTTTTATGGCTTGCAAATTATGAAAACACAAAATTAAGTCTTAGAAAATTAGAATATCACAAAACACCAAAACAAAAGGGAATGTTTTAAATAGAACTGTCAAGCCTCTGAAAAGTTTTGCTTTTTCTGACTGTTTTCCAAATTTCCTTCCAATTTTTGCCCCTTTTCAGCCATTTTTGCTGCTTTTCAATCGTTTTTGCTACCTTAAATTTATTTTCATGTGTAGTTCTTGCCGGCTTTGCCACTTTTCACCATTTATGTTTCTTTTGCAAAAGTAGTTTTCGACTGTGTGGCCCTTTGGTTGCGCAGGTTGGAGTGACATTGGTGTGGAGCAAAACCTATCTACTGAAAAAAAACTGGTATTCTAATGTACTAAAAGTTAAAGAAATATTTCACTGTCTCTTATTTGAATATTGCAATTTAATCTAATTTGCAATTAAATGCCCAGCCCATATGTGTGTATGTATAAAACAAACCTATGTTGGTATAGTATCTAAATTGAGTTTACAATAAATAGTTGGAATAATAGTTGGTTGGTTGGATACCTTGTTGAGTCGTTTATTGGTTGGTTGATTGGTCTATCAATTTTAAGGTTGGTTGCTTGGTTGCTTGGTTGCTTGGTTCTTATTGTAGGTCCGTTGTTTAAGTTTGGGGTTTACTAAACCTATCACCCTTATTCTTACTCTGACATGAGTAAACACTCTATCGCTAGTCCCTTAACCCACTGGGGACCTAAAATCCTTCACCTGGCTAAATTAAATTGTTAACAATTACAGTGAAATGGCAAATAACACCTAGACAAAAGTTGACAGTGCTGATGGAAGTCTTTGATAAACCTACATTTTCTGTATAAAATGTGGATATATGAGACCACACAGGGGTCCTGCTCATCCCATGAGAGAACTTTTTCCCCCACACTCTTCAAGGCCTTGCTGATAAGTATAATGAGAACAGTTTAAAGTGGTTGTTTCTTTTTTTAGGATGAGCCGACCACCGGGATGGACCCCAAAGCGCGTCGTTTCCTGTGGGACTGCATCCTGAGTATCATCAAAGAGGGACGCTCAGTCATCCTCACATCACACAGGTGCCACAAATCCTTCCCTCTATTCAGACAGATTCACCTGCTAAGATGATCTCAAATATTTACACTCCTCAGCTGGAAAAGCACATCAACCATAAACTGAACATGAGTGGTAAATATTGCAATTATAATTGATTGGAGTTGCACTTTATTTGAGAGGTATTGTTTCCTGCGTGGCAGTTAATATTGGCTGCCAGAAAAACACCAACTGATATAAAGCTTTCATGAAGCGTGAGGGCATATTGACTGCCTGGTGCTTTCTTTTTTGCTTCATGAAAAGAGAAAACTGTCAATATCAGTGCTGGAGACTTTTCATTATCCAACACTTCCTGGAGGAAAGTTGGCTTTCCTAACTTTTTCCTCTGAAGTGTTGACTGGATATGGCTTAAAGTGAAGAGAAAAAAGTAAATGCCTCGTTTTTCGTGTAGCTTGAAATTTGATGGCCCAAATCGATATGGAGCATTTAGCAATTCACATGCCTTACAATTCCACCATTCCCCAAATTGCCCGGGCATTTGAATCGCTTGTGTTCCTGGCAGAGCCTGTGAATAATCTCTGCTGCCGTTTCATTTGGAATAGATTATTCTCATTACATGTGTTCCCTTCATGGAGAAATAAAAGCATTTGTTGTTGTCCCAGGCAATGTGGCTAAGCTGCATCCAATCGTCCATGGCATGACCAGGTGCTTGTGTTTTGTTAAGTGGCAGATTCACCAGGTTTTACAAAGTCATAATCCTAATTGCACCATTCCTCAGAAAGGCTTCACAGGTTTCGCCTCAACTACAAATGACTTCTGCTCCAGCCCTGCACTAAAAGAAAAAAAATGGGACGGTAAGGGCTACAGATGGTCCCTTCCTCCCCCTCTAATAACCAAATTTGTTGTCTCTTTAATGTGTCAAAGTAGACATTTAACTGTGAACCAAACTTTTGCTGTAAAAGAAAAGAGAGGGCCACAATAAATCTTTTTCATACAAGAACCAGTCTCCTAGCCTCCAATGCATCAATGGAGGAAAGGACAAACATTAACCAAAGGCTACACAGGCTTGCCTTGAGATGTCAACATAGTCATTCAGTTACAGACACGCACTGTAGCATCTTGTCTTGTTGCTTTGCTCAAATTCTACGTTTTTCTTTCTATAGCATGGAGGAGTGTGAGGCTCTGTGCACACGCATGGCCATCATGGTAAACGGGCGTTTCAAGTGTTTCGGGAGCATTCAGCATCTGAAGAACAGGTAAGACTCCTTCTGTACACCATTCAGTGCATTAGATGAAGAGCGGAATAAAAAGAAAAATCTTTGAAGTTCCAAAGACCGAGATGAAAGAACTCGTTGTGCCCCACTGAGGTGCTCGGTTATTCATACTGTATATATAAATAAGATAAGAACTCATCGGTTATAGAAACACAGTTTAGTTTTAATAAATTTCCAGAATATAAAAGTTTTTCACAGGAAAAGCATGAAGCTTCTGATGTCACGTATTGCTGCAGTGAAAAAAATTGATGCTCAAAAAACAACACACAATCTAAGTATTCACCAATACAACCTTTCATACCTTTGACAACACTGTGGTTAACTCTTACCAAAGATCAGATGTTGACATTTGTAGCTCAGACCATAAAAGGAAAACAGCTCCGTTATTATAAGTTCAGTTAAGTTATTTCAGTTATGTAATTTTATTCAAGTTATTTCAAGTCAAGTTAAGTTATTTTAGTTAAGTTTTTTAGTTAAGTTATTTTAAGTAATTATCTGGTAAGTTTTTTTGAGAAGAGTAAAGTAATTTAAGTAAAGTTGTTTTAAGTTAAGTTATTTTAGTTAGGTTATTTGAAGTATAGTTAAGTTGTTTTAAGTTAAGTATTATCAAGTTGCCTTTTTTGGCTCAGAAAATTAGGATTAAGATCACAACTAGAGTTTCAAAGAGTTAGCTAAGCTAAGCTAACTAGTGGCCTGCCCTGATGTTTTGTATCAACTATAAGAGACCTTGAAATACCATTTTTGACTCCCTGCTAACTTCCTGGCTGCCTTGGACCCCTCTCTTCATTCACTGTCTTGAGGCTAAGCTAAGCTAAGAACTAGCTTGTATCCGTCTTTTAAAGAATTCCCAATAAACATGCAAAAGGTATCAAACTAACAGTCAAAAACTTAGATGCAAGCTCCAGACTGGCATCGTTTTAACTCCACCAAACAAGGCTAATCAAGCTAATCAAGCTAACTAGCAGCTAGCTCTGGCTTTAGAACACATGATGTATGTATTTCATTAGTTGTATACTTGGTACAAAATGAGTCCTTCTCTAAAATGTCTTTTTTATAGCTTAAATATCACACCCACTTCCATTTTCTGTGTTCTCTGAAATTTAGAGCTTATGTAGGAAAAATGTATTCATTTGTTTCTATTCGTGCCTCACTGCACAAATATCTTCAGTGTAGTCTCATAAACATGATTGTATTGATTTCACATGAAAAAGATCTATATCTGAGGCAAATGTACTGGTAGAAGGGTCTATAGGTGTCAGGTTAGTGTCCACGGTCTCAAGTTCATTTCTCTACAGACCCATAAATCCTCTCTACATAACTCTCATCTAAATGCAGCAGTGACAGCCTTTGTAAACGTCTCTTAATGTGTTTTGCTAAGTCTCTATTATAGCCAGTTTGCTCTCTGGTGTTCTTCTGACATTACCCCAGGCCAGCACTCACGCCCCAAGCCCAGCATGTAACCATGAGGCCCATCCATTACCTTAGGTACAGTCTGGTGACATTATTACCACTCCATTGTGGGATGCTGTAAGAGGAAGGACATACGAGCCACACGCCCGACAGGGATATGTGGCGGCAATCGCTCGATGGAGAGAGGGGTCAATGCACTTGGGACGAGGGGTGGAGCGGACTATTTTTAAAGTTGTGCTGGGGATTAGGGAGCAGCAATGAGAGGGCAACGGTGTCAAGGGTAGATCACATCAAGAGCGTTGATGTTATGTCATTGGCGACTGTCTCATCCTGGGCGGAGCGAGGTAAACCAAGGTAGAGTCGGGAAACAGAGGCCCAAATGGTAGAGATGTAGCAAGATGTCAAGGTAATTGACAGATCCTGTGTGTCGATTACATCCTGGGGATGGCGGAAGGGGGCTGTAAATAATTTATGAAGCGCGCAGGAGGTAGAGGGTAGGTAGGCTATTGGAGAAAGGGTTAACACATGTCCTACTTCACTCAGCGCACTATCAGGGAAAAAAGAATCACTCTCCACGAGACAAGTGAGAGGAGCCAAGATAAGCACGACGACTACTTAGGTTGTTTTCTTATTTTAGATCTCACACGGACAATTTACATGCGGATGAAATGCTATCGCTCAGTTCTCGCTACGCAGTGAATAATTTCTAATTAAGCGTCCCTATCTCCGCAGAGCTCAGTGTAATTAATGTTTCATGAGGTGTGGGACCCTGTTAATGACTGAAAAGGCAATTAAGGACTGTCTTCTCTGTTTTCTTTTCTCGTCACTATCCCACCACATGTTTGCCCCCCCCCCTCCCTTTTCCCCCTTCCTCCCCAGCCCTGTTGTAGCATGTGATCCAGCATCATTTAAGTCCAGCCTCATCAATCCAGCTTTGCAGCGGAAACGCAGAGGCCGTATTTCGTGCTCGGGTCTATAATGTGGTGACTGAGGGGCTGATTTTCACAAATGCACAAGCTGTTGCCGGTTTGCAGATGGGAAGAGTTCCATCAGACAGCAGGGGTTGGAGTAGAGGGGGCAGGGATGAAGGTAGAGGCAGGTGGTGAACGCCGTTGTCACACGGCATGAGCACCTGACCTGCAAAGCTGAGGGAGTCGCGTCCTTCCTCCCACCCCCCCTACCCCCCCACTCCCTCACCCCATATTCTCCATCTTTTTCTCATCACAAGCCTCAGAAAGAAGTGTACATTCTCACCGCAGGGGCAGCTCTCACATTTTGACCCCCTGTTGCTCACACTCCCACTGTCCCAGCCCCCCCCCTCCCAAATCACCTCTCCTCTCTGAAACCTCTCTCCATATTACTTTTATTTATTCCTCCTCCTGCTGCTCTCAGGTGGCTCGGCTTTCCGATACAGCCATCCAACTGCTTGTTAGTGCTGCCCCCTTAAGTTCAGTGATGACCCTGTCTTTATCACCGAGATGCCCTTCTACTGCTTGAACAGCCCCGCCCCTGTGTATCAATCAAACCCCAAATGAGCCAAAATAGCCTGTTTAAACTGCCTAAGAGGTGGTCAGCATGAAAGAGAAAGGCTCGAGATTTGATTTAGACGGCTGCTTCTGAACAGCAGGGGTGGCCATTTTAAGAAGCCCCTTCATTATCTTCCTCTGTGGCTGTTAAAAACATCCTCCCTACCTGCCCTGATCCTGAGACCATCAAATCAATCACACTTCCAGGGATACGTGAAAGGCTGACAGAGAAGAGGGGGATAAATAAGTAAAAAAAGAAAAAAAAAGTGCATGAGGCTGTAAATAGTGCTTTAGCACCGCAGTGTGCTGGTATGAAAGCTCCCAGGTGTTAAGTAAACCCAAATGAAGTGGAGGAACCAATAAAAGCTGCTTCAAAGCTCCCCTATAATCTTGTCAGTTAGGAAGGACACCCACTAGCCGATGCAGGATTTTCTCTGATTGATATCATTCATATCCCCTCTTCATTGAGCACACCACAGCCTGCGCTCTTATTTTCTCCTTGCTTTAAGCACGTCATGATATAAAAGTAGGGGGGTAAAGTGCCTTTAATGCATTAAGGTAATGCGGTGGAGAGTTTTTACAAGAGTGGTGTCTAAAAGTTTGGATCAATCCCCTGAAGTTGATGTCAAGAAGTCCAATAAACCGCATCGCACTCAGTCCACGTCAGCTCTGCAGGTGGGCCGTTAACAAAATACTTTATGACTTTTAAGTGCATGTCACCAACAGAGATTGATAGCAAAATAGTCCTCTTATGGTTTACAATGCATCAGCAACGTTGATGTAATTAAGACTGTCTTAGCCCTGAAACACAGCTGGCATGCTTCATATGTTAAAGTCACCTGCACTTAAAGATACACAACATCTCCAGCATTGATAGTATGTGCACATCATAATTTGTTTTTGGATCCTGTGTGGACATTAGTTATCAAAGTTTACTTCCAAGGCGAGCATCTGCATCTATATTTGATCCCTCAAGGTCTCCAGAAATTGCTACAGGGCTCAGAATGTTTTTATTATGTCTGGCTTGAACTCTGCATGTTTGAAAATCCTGCAGTAATAACTTTTACAGGCCAGATGATGGCCTTCGTGCTAGATTACTTTTCAAACACAATATTGCATGCAAACAGCTTGTAAAGACGTCCTTAGATGTCAGCAAACCGTCAGTGCTATTCTAACAGAACTAGCAGAGGACGGATAAAGCAGATTTATATGAACATAATTTTTGTGACTTCAAGGTTTGACCGCTATCTTTTTATCTCAGGTAATTTGTTAAACAGTTCAGTTTAGGTTAATTCAGCTGGTCTCACTGTCACATCTGAGCCTTGTCTCAACTTTGGAGCCAGGTTTGACAGATTTAAAGAATGCAGCAAAACTTAAGGCTGTTACTATGGATGTGTTATTCTTCCAGCTGACATTTTCTAACGGCAATTTCAGGGAGAATTTGTGTTTCAGCAGCGAACAGGAGAAACACACTGAGACTTAAAGCTACTTTTGGAAACTTTTAGCTCAAGTTGATTTTGATGACCCCTGTTGGCAGAGTGGCTCCAGTTTCTTTGTACTTGATTTAAAAGAGTGAACACAGTAGTTTGTTCATAAATGGCGTCACCCAACCACTTACCATAAGTGACAGAAAAGTTGTGTTGTCATTCATAATCTCTGAAAAATGGCCAAGAAATCATGAATTATGTCAGGTTATGTAAAGTTATGAGCACAACTGTTTTTTTTTATTTTTTTGCAGTTCAGTTAACTTTATCAACTCTTTTCACGCCTTGGCAGTTTAATGAATAACTGCTGTTTTTTAGTGTGTAAGAGATCAACTCTGCCTCTCCATCCATCCATCCCTCCCAGCTTCCTCTCCAGTTTCAAAAGATGTTTTTTTGGAAGAGTTCCCACCTGATCAAAGCATCAGACCAGCCAAGCCACTGCCTGACCTCTTGCCCTGCATCTGCTGTCCCCCCCTGCAGACCCAAATACAAGATTTAGCGGCGGTGGGGGTGACCTTTTCTCGACTCCCGCAGATGAAGGAAGGCAGCAGAATTATTTTCTGCCTGTCATGCCCTTATCTGTGTCTGGCTGTTGTTTGTTTTAAATTACATGGAAGAACGACTTTCCAGCAGACCAGGGCCGAGGAGAGGATCGAGGCGGAATAATGAAAATGAAGAAGAGAGAACTGCAGCGCAGGCATTACAGTGTCTCCGCCATGCTGTGTTGAACTGCCGTATCATCTCTCTTGTAAAATATTATGAGGGGATTAGTTGTGACAGTGTGGGCAGTCGTGACTTTAGACGTTATCCATTCATTACTTCTCAAAGGCTGAATTCAACCCCAAATTGCAAAGATCTCTCTGTTTGCTTTTGAATCATCAGTCACCTGTTAAAAGCTACTTCATTCTTTTAAGGATAGCTCGCTATCGTGATGAACATGCAGGGTTCGGCGGGCTCTGTTCTAACGTCTCCAAACAACCTTTCCTGACACAGTCAGGGTGTATTTGAGGAGAGCCAAGACAGCGTATCAAAGATGAAAGGACTTGTTTTGTTGTGAATACAGAGGCAGAGTAAAAATGATGAATATAAAAGAAAGATATTTTTCCCAAAGTGCTGCCTGAAGCTCCTGTGTAGCTGCTGAAAGAAAAAGAACCCAAAGTTAGGTAGGCAGAGAGAGGGAGAATGAAAAGCTAATTGATAAGCCTTTTTTCCTGTCACTGACAAGCAGCATTTCATTACACACATGTACTCTGAACCTTTTCACCACAATGCTTCCTGGCCTTATTGGATTTCTGCGAAAAATGTTTTTGCATCTTGGCTGAGCTTGGTAGTGCTTGGATAAGGCACATTTCCTGAGCCGGCAGCTATAATAAACACAAGGAGATTATGGTCATAGTCTTGATTGGATGATGAATTAAGCTTGATGCTTTCGGAAAGCTGTGATATTGTGCTGCTGGGTTCTGATTACAGACTGTTTCGTCTGTTGAATCTTATAAAATCATCAAACATTAACATGGCTCTCTGCAGTGAGAGATTAAAGCTTGGTATGCTTTTTCTATATGGTGTGCTGAGTTCACAGATGCCAGTGCTGTATGTGAAGACACTATACAGGTATATGCTTTTGTATTTAATGCGCCAAGCCAAGCCAGCCAATATCTAGCATGTCATGACAGCTCCAAAATATTTTTTCTGAGTGTTTTGGACTGGAAAAGAAAGATGAGTGTTTGCAATTATAAAAGGCCCATTTTTATTTATCAAACACTGATTACTGAGAAAGCTGAGTTGAATATATCACATTCACAAGTACCCATTAAGAATGAACAAGTCCTACTGTGAAAAACCCTTGATAATGGAAGTCTGTTAAATTCCTTTCTTACTGGAATAAATGAATCATAATCATATCACAAGATATTAAAACTATGAACTTATTCAACTAAAACGAGTTCTCAGCAGAGCAAGAAAAACTTTTGTGTGTAATGACACCAAACCCTCGTTATTGGGAGAGCTTTGCCTCACAAGTGGAGTCAGTTTTCCCTTTATAGAAGGAAAGATGTTTGATCCCAGCCAACACAGTCGTATTTGATTGTCTTCAGGCAAGACACTGTGCCCCAGTTTGCTCCTTAGGGTATAACAAGTGCCCGTTTCTGGCCTTGAGTGATGAAGCCAAAAGCAGGAGTGAAAAAAAGGAAACGGTTTCTGCTAAGAATTGATACATAGTTCAGTCCATGGATATCGTTAGCTCTTATTATTAACAATTCCCTTATCGATTCTTTACATTATGTTTGACTTTTTGTTGACTATTCTGCCCCAGCTAGCTTAGCTCAGAAGATAAATGACAGTTTTGAAGTTTCATTTTAAAAGCTGTAAAACTGGACACACAGTGAAATGTACATCATTCTTGCACAAGAAATATCTATTCAATACATTCAATATGCTTTATATCTCCTGATTTAACAAAAATGATATGGAAAACATAGCGCTAGCTTCATGTTATCATACACGGGAAATTGCATTGATATGCTAGCGGTTAGCTTACATAACGGATATAACAACAGTTTTAAAAAGGAATATCAACTTTCATCACAGAAACCTATTACAACAACTTTTTATGAGCAGCACTTAAAACTCCAAAAGTGTTTCCCAACAAGGAAATGCAGGGTCATGGCTGACTTATGCATAACTATGGCAACCTCAAGATTCCAAACAACTCAAAACTTTGCTTGGTAGTTTACTTCAGCTAATAACATACAACAAAACAACACATCGATATCACCTGATGGGTAATTTTTACTTATTTTTGTGTCCGTCTAGAGATGTCTGAATCCATTGACCAATTTCATATTTATTTACTTATAAACTCAGTAGAATGTTGTTGACACTGAAAACCTGTAAATAGACTTTGTGTACACAGAAAATTCACAGGTGGAATTGATAAAGATTTGGATCAAAAAGCAGATAAGAGCTCTAGTGTCAATAAAATCCTGTTAATACCCATCTCAAGTACACAAGGAGCTGTTCCCAAAAGTTTAGAAAATGCCTTCAATACTCATGTGAAAATGAAATGTCCATTTTTACTGTAGGGTAACATGTTTACAGCTGAGGTGAAAATTTTTTTTGGACTCTTCAGGAATGAGATGAAGCCAAACTGGAAGTTCAAAAAACCTGCAGTTCTTTGCGTGTCCACAAGGGGCTGTCCTCAAAAGTCCATGAAATGTATTTATACTTATGAAACCACTCTTACAGGAAGTGAAAAAAAAGTTTTGGTTTCAGCCTTTCTCTCTTTTTACACCGAATTGTGTAGTATCATAAACCCCAGATACATCAGGAATATAAGTTTCACTTAAAAGGAAACAGGGCAGGCACAGCCATTGGGATTGTTTCCATTTCTTTACCTTCGTCTAGACAAACTTAATGTCAGCACTTCTCACGTCACATTGACAGCCATTCTTGAGTTTTGTAACCCTTTTTCAGAAAACATTAGCTGCTGTCATATAACATCTATAGTGTGAATGGTTGAATGGGAGGCACAGTGTGAAAGAGACCAGAAAAGCATTTTATAATATCAGTCCATTTACCTTTCACTTAATCATAACCATGAACCTGCTCTTCCTTTGTACTTACCATTAATGAAGTCTTATGTGCTCAATAAAGTCCTCACAAAAGAAACAGCATTTCACAGCAAGGTTAAGCAGGGTTGGGGTCAGAGTGGAGTATTATTTGAAAAAAATGAAGGGCCGTCTAAAGGGCAGCTGCTTAATTAAGCTGTTTCATGCTGGTACTTATGTCACACTCGTAGTTGTACTATCAGCATGGCGTGTACTACATAATATGTCTCAGAGCTTCATGGGGAATGCTTTTGATTGCCTGCGGTGTGCGCCCCCCGAGGAGATCAGAGTGCAGGCTGCATCCTCAGAGCCTCCCTTTACAGTGGGCTTGATGCAAAGGGATGGCATGGAGGCGCTCGATTGCATCATAAAATGGGAGATATTCCCATCATTGCTGCATATTCTGAGCATCCTTGTGCATCATTTTGAGATTTTATGATCTTTTATTTTTACCAAGAGATGTCTTTTAATTGCCAAACCATAAGTGAGCTGTTTATACAATGACGTCTTAGAGCGTGTAGCGGGAGATAATAGGTCAAAGGTCGGTGTAGTAATGTTGTGGATCAAATACATTTAATTTGATTTTTGATAAAGCATTTAAAAGGACTTAGCATTCCTAATTAAATTGTTTATGAATAAGCAGTCATTTATGCAATGTTTACAAAGTAGCATAATTCTTCACACAGCTGTGAGACAAAAGCAGCTATGTTGTCACTAAACGGACTCTTCTACACATGAAGTCCATTCAGTGCATCTGTACTTCACCAACACTGAGCCGTACTCCCTCTCTCGCTCCCTTGGGGATATTGTATGCCTGCAGTTTATTCACCATATCTCTAATTGCCACTGAGGGAGTCTCTGACTGTCGTTGCGTGCAGCTCCGTACCAGCCCACAATGGACGTTTCAACGAATGAATTCCAACATTAGGGAATTAATTAGGCAGAAAACAATGGGTCATAAGAGTGTTAACGACAAAATAACAAGGCGCATTCTTATTTGGTGCTCACCAGACGTAGCACATAACCGGAAAGATGCAGAATGCTAATTAGCTTAAGAGCTTAGCAATGGCCCATTTTCATCTGTGGGAATATGACTTATCCAGAATATTGTTCATGTTGTCAAAATTCATCAGTGCAGATTTTTACATTTAACAAGCCTATTTTTTAAAGTCACATAACCACTTACCGTATATTTCAGAGAATTCAGTCAGTTTGTTAAATAGTCCTTTGATAAAGTAATGTTCAGATCACCTAAAACATGGAGATTCAGGTTTGTGTTGCTATTAAAAAGCTAAAGATCTGAATCTTAATCATTCATTCACATTGGGTATTGAACAAACAAGAAATGAAACTTTATATCCTGCCCCCCTCAATTGTAAATTCATTCTTTAACACTTGGTTTCCACCAATCTTCTGAAGAACATGTCCCTCTCTTTGTCCATGAGATAATACCATCTGTTCACCAGTTTGTAGCCGACCAAGGCAGCTCAGAGCAGAAAAATGAAATTTAAGCAAGTTTCCATGGCTTATTTTTAGTAGAAAATACTTTTTTAGACTTGACATGAGTCAAATTTACCTTTCCAGTCTAGAAAAATGCTTTGTTTCAAGTTATTGAAAACCAAAAATGATGCCTGAATTGTTTGTAATGGATGAAAAAAATCTGCTTGTGGAGTGAGAAAAATTTGCTTGTCAAGTTACTTGAAATTAGAAAAATGTCTTGATACAAGAAACTTTTTGGAGCAAAGCGTATGACTTATGTTAGTCCTTAGCCAGTAAAAGGCAGGAGGATGAGATTTGACATTTGCCAAAAAAAGATAGGTTTGAAGTTGTTGTTTTTTTCCTTTAAGAGTATAAAGAAATGAGAGGTGACACTTTGTCCACTAGGGGCATCAATGTCAGCACAAACAGAATTGGCGCTTTGTTGAGAATTCAATACCCTAATAAAAGATTGCTCATTCTGAAACAAATTTTTCTTAATGGCACCAGGTTACATAGTAATCACTTCTTGTGAGAAATGTTGAGTGCGAGGCCATCTTTTAGCTGTGTTTTTTCCTGTCTATTTTTGTCATTATTGCAATAATTGGAGTGGAAGTGTCTAGATTGTTGATGTTGTGCAGCCTCATTGTTAGTGTTTAAAGTTTTCGAAGCTATTGCAAAATCAAAGAAGCAAACGGGTAAGTGCATAGATAAATGGGAAACTCAGAGGATGTGGTTTGGTATATTCAATCGGTTCATCCACCCAGCCAACACAACTTCAAATGAATTATCCTTCCAAAACGCATGCTCTAAGCCACATCTAACTCACATGATTTATATTTCCCACACAAAGCAAAGATATGCCTAAATATCTTTTACATTACCCATCAACAACAGACTGCACTCTCTTTGAATCCCTCTCTTTGTTGTTTTCCTCCACAAAAAGGCTTCTTAACCATTATCTACCCCCACATAAAAGCAATTTCTGCCTCATCTCCCTTGGCTTTTTCATTCCCCTCAAATTGATGCTTTCTTTTGCATTTGATACAGAAGATTGTATGAAACCTACTATTTCCTGAAAGGGTTGAAAGTTTATCCATCAGCCAAAAACTTTGTTGCGCTGCTTGATGTCAAGCTCCTTTTTCTGGCAGCTGCTGGTGACTCACCTGCGCCTCCAGCTCTACACATATAGGAAGCTCGACATGGTGGGAAATATGAGACCAATTATACTTTTTCATCTCCTTTGCTTCCTGCTTTGTCTCTGTCTTCTAGTACAGTGCCCTTTTATCTATCTCACTGTCAAGTTAACTTGCTGCTGTGCAACTTTCCCTCTTGGAGAGGATCAAAAGTTAGCAGGAGTCTACTCAAATAACAAACTTTTTCTTTTCTATTCTTTTTATGAATTGCTCATTATTCAAGTTGAGGTGGGAATTTCTTACATTATTAGATGAAAAACATTTGAAATTACTTCTTTGTTGTGCTTTCTTGTTGTAGATTTGGCGATGGTTACACGGTCATCGTGAGAGTCGGTGGTTCTCCTCCTCTGCTCAAGCCGGTGGAGGACTTTGTCCAGCAGAACTTCCCTGACAGCGTCTTAAAGGAGAAACATCACAACACACTGCAGTACCAGCTTCCGTACACACCAGGAGCTTTGGCTCACATCTTCAGTCAGTTCACTCACCATCAGGAACGTCTCCATGTGGAAGACTACTCCGTGTCTCAGACCACTCTAGATCAGGTAAGAACAATATGAACACTTGTCATATATGTTATTTCATTTTTTTCCTCAAAACTGAAATGAGCCACCCTTCTGGGATCAATAAAGTATTTTTCATTTCTGCGAATTGTTCAGTACATCACATTGTTAAACACACACCAACTACTTGGGAATCGTGACTTGTTCCTCACCTTGCGTTCACTTCTTTTACTTTATATATAATTTGTCTTCCCAGGATTGTCAAATTTAATCTTCTGCACAAAAGAAAACAAAACAACAAAAAATTTCTTTGTATGCATGATAAGTTTTGTGGACTCACTTTTGGCTTGATAGCACTACCATATTTGACTTAAAAAGTTTCTGCCTGTTCTCTCATAGTTAAAAAGCAGATGTAAAGTAACATTGCTGGATGTCCATTTTCAAACACTGCATATCCATACTTTGGTAAAAATCATTAAAACTGCCTGTAAACTGCTCAAAACTATCTGTTCTAAGAAATTGCTTAGAACGGTGCGAAGCTACCATCCGCGGGCATATGACTGAACACCTCTAAGTCAGCATCCCACCTAGACGCTGGTCCCCGAACTGGTCCCCGAACTGGTCCGTGACAGAGGCTGAAATAAGGTTTTCTTTTTTTAAACACCAGTGTGAGAGAAATACAGCTATTTTCATGAGCTTTAAATCATGTAATGCCAAAGAGACTAGAATGACCCCTTTTTGAGCTCAAAGATGTTATTTAGCTAGTTATGAAATATCATTCTTGCCCCACAAAGATTACCATTAACAGTATAATCTAACTGAGAAAGAATAATGTGTTGAGCCAAAGCTTCTCTACAACAGTTTTTATCATCACAAGGGTGTCTGAAACTGAATTCAGAGGTTTGTTAATACATGTATACCATGTATGAAAAACTTTATCAACAACAACACTAAAAAGAAACAGGCTTCAAGTAACACATTTTAAAAGAGCTAACCACAAATTAACACAACTCTGCTCAGGTCAGTGCTTTTTAGTTGAAGTCTTTATGCAAGTTTTACTGTAAAACAATATTTATTTTATCAAAAGCAGATTGTGGGTTACAAAAGGCATTTCATGGAAAATGGAATGACTACTGAATAAGACACCTGTTAACAAGATATGTAAGCTGTACACACAATCCATGTAAGAGGGGCTCTATTAAAGTCATGATAATTCACAATGTTGAATTTCTATTTGTTCAACAGACTTTTGTGTCAGTCAAGTTAAAAAACAAAGGAAATTAACCAGATACTTTTACATTTTTACCTTTGAAGACAGACAAATAATTCCTCTGTCATCTGAATTTGTAGTAATAGATCTGCCAATTACCCGAACAAAGCTCCTCTTACCATCAGATGTGTGAAAATGGCAGTGCTGTTTTATGACTTCTGTTATTATTCTACAGAGAAAACACTTTTTACATGATCGCGGCTTGTACAGCGGCAGGAGAGGCTCAATTTGTCTGTAAATTTCTCCTCTGACATGGACAAAATGAATGCTGACTGCAGGGCGTCCAGGGCCGTGTTCTGTTGTCTCGGTGTAATTCTGTGGAGTGCCAGCTCCCTTCAACAGACCCTTGGCTCATCAGTCAATGAATTCAGCATCCAAAGTGCTCTCAGTCAGTGCAGGTCTGCTCAGTGTAGGATAAGATTTAAAGATCTATCATTGCCCTCGCATTGTCTTCTTCTATTAGGGCTGTCAGAATGAGCAATGAGGACGACACTGAGTTTGTGTAGTCGAGATAGATCGTCTCCAGGTACTGATATAAATCAGGAATCTGGAAGGAGACTTTTATTTAGATATATAAAAACATATAAAGCTCCCCCAGTCAGCTTCTTCTTTATTCCAGCCCAAAGGCGCACTGGCTAGACCCCCTGATTGGTGAGATAAACTGAGCCCTGTATGTTACTTCACCTTGCGTTTTCCAAATGGCCCCAAGGACCTGATGCAATCAGGCACTCCGGGGTGAGTGCGAGTGTGTCTGGTCTTGCAAGCCCGCCATTAGCTCAGCAGCAGATGAACAGGAGGGAGGTGGGGAGGACCTCTGAGTGGCGCAGAAAGGTCATCGGTCCACTCTACCATGGGGTGAAAAACAGCCTCTCTGAACACTAAAATAAAACAAAAACAGACTGACATGAGACAGAGCGGGTTTCTCATTTTCACCCTGCTGCTGTTCTTACTTAAATCAAATTATGGGACTCATAGAAAGCTGCAAGAGATGTGAAGCATTTCATTATCAACATGATCCCTTGTGGATAAGTCCTAATTCAAGATGAAACCATCTTGCTCAGCGTTATTTTAATCAAATGTGCCCTTTAGGGGGAATTGTCCTACAACTATGACAGGAACAGAATTCATAAAGAGCTTAATGTTTTAACTACCTGTGGGTTCCTGTCAGATTTGATTCTCCCTGACAGTCCCCCTTCAAAAAATAGTGTAATTTGTCTCTTCACTTTTTCATCAACTTGCTTCACATTGTGCTCTGGTCAATATTTACCAGATCAGAGACAGTAAATAAATCATACCTGGTCTAGGAGGTCATTGCATTAAAACACAGAGCAGAGGACTGGAGAACATGTGGAGACCCCGACTGTCACCTTTCAGCCTGTGATTTATGGAGAAGAGCCTTGACCTATAGTATAACACCAGCCTTGCACTACAATTAATATTGATCCACACAGCTTTGAGCCTCTGAGCATTAATGCTGATGGCCAATACTGTACAGAACAGATGGAGCTTTTGAAAAGAAAATGTGACTTTCTGAACTGTCTTATAGAGCGAGATGGTGTGGTAAAAATGTTGAGTATGCTATCCCTTATGTGTAGACATGTAACAGTCATGACTGCACCGCTGAAGCATATGACCTCCTAGTTTTACAACCTTCATTTTACCAAAACTGCTGGAAAATGTCTCAAACTTATGTGTGATTTGATAGCAGTAGTTCATTTGGAAACACAGAAATTAAATCAACAATAATCATTCATCATGGTCCAGACTTCTTCACCAATGTGGTGTTTACATCTGATTCACAAATCTTTTTTTCTTGTTTGTATTCTTGGTTTATTCATTGTCCTTACTGGAGCCTGTTGACCTGCTTTTGTAGGAGTCACTGAGTGATTGGCAGATGTCACTGAGCGATTGGCAGATGTCACTGAGCAAATTGGCAAATGTAACTGAGCAATTGGTATCACTTGGCAAAGAAAGCAGGTGTCATTGAGTTTTTGGCATGTGTCACTGAGGGATTGGTAGGTGCCACTGAGTTTTTGGCAGGCGTTACAAAAAGATTGGTAGGTGCCTCTGAGCAATTGGCAAGGATCACTCGGTGACTGGCAGATGTCACTGAATTTTTGGCAGGTGCCACAGAGAGGTCAGCAGGTGTCAGGGAGAATTGGTAGATGTCATATATTAATTGGTAGATTCCATTGAATGATTGAAAGGTGTCAATAAGTGAATGGTACTTGTCACCAGGTAATTTGCAGTTGCCATTTTCGGTTGGTAGGTGTCACTGAGCATTTGGCAGGCAAAACTGAATGATTGGTAGGTGCCTCTGAGCCATTGGCAAGGGTCACTTGGTGACTGGCAGATGTCACTGAATTGTTGGCATGTGCCACAGAGAGGTCGGCAGGTGTCAGTGAGAATTGATAGATGTCATTTTGCAATTTGTCTATGCCACTGAATAATTGATAGGTGTCAATGAGTGAATGGTAGTTGTCACCAGGCAATTGGCAGTTGTCATTTTCGATTGGTAGGTGCCACTGAGTAATTGACAGAAGCTTGATCATAATGGCATGATATTAGCACCCTTTGGATCCAGGCCCTACGGGCTGATTCTCTGTTTTAAATCTAGAGTCTGCAAAGAAAGATAAGCAAAACTAAAAGTAAAGATACAGATTTTTCTCATTTTTTCCAAGTGTTATATTTTTCAGCAGACTCTGACTCATGGATACAATTTGGCCAGTCTTCTCTCTTAAGAAAGGCACTGCTTTGATTAAATTAGACTTCAAATGTGTATCACATAGATGTCTCAATAATGCATCCCAAGTTAAATGAAAAGTAAACCTATCAATAATTTATAACCTATGAATGTATTCTTAATGCTGCTTGAAAGCTACTGTTAAGTGCTACGCGAAATCACAAGGCATTTTATTACACCAGGGTTGCAACAAGCATTATGATAAGATTGGAAACTTAACCCTCTTTGTTTGTGCAGCACTTTCTAAACAATAGAAAAGCTTGGGAAAGTATAACAAATGAAGACTGTAACACTGTAAATATGGCAAACATAAAGATAAAATAATGAAGAAAAAAAAAAACTAAGTGGGTGAGGCCACACACGTATCATTTTGGGTTAAAGCTTGAGAGTAAAAATACTTTTAGGGACTACTGAGTGCTTGCATATTAGGTAAGAGTCATTGGGTGATTTGCAGGTGCCGCTCTTTGATTGGCAGGTGCCAGTGAGCCATTGATAGGTGTCACTGTGCGAATGGCAGGGTTCACTGGGCAATTTGTAGCAGCCATTGAACTATTGGTAGATGTCACTGAGCGATTGGCAGGGGTCACTGAATGATTGGTAGATGTCACTTGGAATCAATGGCATAGCATAAGCCACTTTTGGGGCTTGCTGTAGTAACAGTTTCCTCAATTGCAAATCAGTTTCCAAAGAATCCAATATTTTAAATTTGATATTTGCTTCATTCCCTGAGTGTGTGGTAGTTGTTCCGGGGCTGCTGCTGCTGCTGAAGCCATGTAATTACATCTTTACGGTTTTAGTCCAGTTGTTTTGACCACTCTTGGATCAGCAGACTGAAACAAAATACACCACCACTGAAAACTCCAGAGTCAGTGAAGCGTCATAGACATGTGGACAACATGTTGCCTATAAGATCAAAAAAATACCATTTCACATTCAGCCAGCATTTCTTTGGCACATAGGAGAGGTTAATTGGGTCGTTCATTTCTTTCCCCTCCTCTGTTCTGCCTCAACGGCCATCAAATAAACACCCGAATGTAACCTCTGTAATGTGATTAATGCCTGTATCTATCTGTTATTAAGAAAATGCCACTCAACAGCACTGGAGCATGACTTTCATGTCATGAGTGAGTGGCTGGCTAAATACAGAAAGGGTGCGTTATCAAGACAGGCACATCACAATGCACGGCATGTATCACCGTGGTCATCTCAGTTAGAAAAGCTGTTAACTAAACCTCTGAATAACTTTTCAACAACACTCCAGTGTCCTTATATGTTGAATAAAAAGACTAGAATGACATTCTTTGACTGTGAATATGAAATTCTGTGCATGCCTCAGCACATCAAGCCAAGACCAGCCTGTGGCAGGGTCAGAGGCTGAGAGAGATGGGCAGAGGGTGAATTTGTTGATACTGTCATTCTTATCCTCTTACTCACTCTGCTCTGAGAAGATGCCTTGACTACTGTGACCTTGAAACACACTGCTGATAGTCTGACATCATACACACTGAAGCTTTAGCCTTGGGTGTTCTGCAGGAGAAGCTTGATTCTTAGGTCCAAGGTAGACGTCTGTTTTTCTTCGTATACATCCCTGCAGCTCTGAGGTCAGGGAGCTCGATGTATACAGTAGGTATGTCCTGAATTTGAATAAGTGATTCTTGAGTATATGAAGGTTTATGTTTGAAAAGAAGTTGTTTATTATGCTTGAAAATACAGTACATGAAGTCGTAAATCTGGTTTTACCTTAAGATGAACTACATGAGAGTAATAATCTGCTTGTGTGGCGTGTACATTGACCATGGACTGTATAAAACATGGACATAGTCCCCGTGACGTCACCCGTCTGTTACTGCAGCCCTGTTTTGAGGCTAAACGGCGGGAGCGGCCATATTGGAATTGGAACGAGTGCCCAAACTCTGACCATTGGGCACCCGTCAGTCATGTGATCTGAGCTGTGGCTCTGATTGGGCAAGCTCTCGATCCTAATATCTTCCAAACGACCGAGTTAGAAAAAAATTCAACCCCCTCACAGTGTGTGCCGTTAGCGAAATTAGCGATCCAGACGGGAGACAGAGTTTGTACCATGCTTTAAATATACTAATTTCAGCTCTGAAAACTGCTTTTTTTGGCTTGGTGTGTACGTGACTTCCGGTACTTCCGGAGCCAGCCTCAAGCGGTCACTGGAGGAACAGCAGCTCTTTAGCACTGCCGTGTTGTCTCATTTTTTCAGACCGGAGGTTGCTGCTTGCCATTGACTTACTCGAAGCATAAAATGCTAAATGCTATTAGCCTAGCTTATGGTCATGCAAGACACAGCATGTTATATTTAAATTTTTTTGTGTTTGCTCAGGATGACATACAATTGTGCCTGAAAGTTTACACCCCCTGGCAGAATTTCTGATTTTTTTGGCCTTTTCTCAGTAAATATGAATGATAACACAAAATCCTTTCTGTCACTCGCGGTTAGTGGTTGGGTGAAGACATTTATTGAAAAAAAAAATAGTTTACTCTTTTTAAATCATAACGACAACAGAAACTTCAAAAATGACCCTGTTAAGAAGTTTACACAACTTTGGTGGTTTTGGCCTGAAAAATGCAAAAAAGTGAACACAAATGTGTTTGAATGTCTACTAAAGGTAACCATCCTCACCTGTGATCTATTTGCTTGTAATCAGTGTGTGTATAAAAATGAACAGGGTCATTTTTGAAGTTTCTGTTATCATTATGGTTTAAAAAGAGTAAACACAGTTGTTTGTTAATAAATGTCTTCACCCAACCTCTAACCATGAGTGACAGAAAGGTTTTTGTGTTATCATTCATATTTTCTGAGAAAAGGCCAAAAAATCAGAAAATTCTGCTGGAGGGGGTGTAAACTTTTAGGCTCAACAGTACATTTGTAGCTGTTTACAAGCTGCCATTAACCCGGAGCATTAGAATGACCAGAAGTAGCACAGTTGAAAAAAAAAAAAAAAAAAAAAGTTGGTCTTGATATGAGTCAGGTGGTGAAAACAGCCAGCCCTGCTTTTGTTCTGTAAATAAAGTAAAATATTACAAATGAGCTCTGTTTAATGTATACATGAAACATATTTTACAGTCACGAAAACCCTTTAATGCTCTTAAAATTGAATCCACTAATGATAACACTGAATTATAAGACTGATGAATGTATAAACCTGTTAATGAAATATAGAAGCATCAACTCAGCTTAACTACTCTATCTTTATTACGAGCCTCTCGGAAACAAAAGCACAAAAAGACACTTTAGTTAATCATTTATGATCTGTCCATGGCTATATTTACTGTATTTAATTTATGGGAAGTCTGAGTAGTTTTTGATAGAATTGGTCTGGAGTATATTTTATTTATCTTTTTTTCTGTCCCCATTGAAGTTATAAATACAATCTAGTAATTCACATACCCTTTTATGTTCACACAGCAGCTGAAAATCTTTTAATGAAATAGCAATTCTCTCATCACTTTATGTGATCCTCTTTGCTGCTTTTTTTTCTGTGGTATAAAAATCTTTGTGTAGCTTTACTGCAACAGACAGCTAATGCTAAGAGAATAAAAAAGGCCTGGATGACAAGCGTGTTTACAGCACAATGAAATACACACAGCTTTTTATGAACACCATAGGATTGATTCCTTCTGACATTAAATGGGCATCACAGAGAGAAGAATTATTGTTTTATTCTCTTTCTCAGCTGGTCAAAGATGTCAAACTGACATTCACTGTGTGAGCCGAGACGCGTTCTTGATGCTTCATAGCTCTTGTCTGGCAACTCATTCTCATGCACCCCGTTGTCTGTACCACTCTTTCTGTTTGTTTTAGAGGCAGAGGGTGAGGACGAGCATAAATGTGATGGAAAGAGGAATGTCCACAGGCACTTCACTGTTGTGTGTATTATGCGCTTTTTATCTTCCCTTTAAGTACCTTCATTCCTCATTGTTTTTCAGGTCTTCGTGAATTTTGCAAGACACCAGCATGGGCAGAACGAGTCTGAGGCCTACGACAACCCGGTGGATGTTTCAGATGAGCTGCCACTGCAGACGATGAAGACGACTCAACAAGAGACGGTTTAACACCCATCAGAAAACACACTGCGTAAAAACTTACTAAGCAAATCCACCTAACATGACTTGCTGATGGATTTTAAACCAAAACTAAAAATTGTTCTTTTAGTTTTGATCTCCACCATGTGCCTACCATCTCATTTTCAAGCCTTTTTTCTTAATATCAAACATCTTTAAGTACAGTGCAACGAAAAACATCCAGCTTTCAAAGTTTTTCTTTCAATCAAACCCTTTAAAAAAGTGGAAAAACAGCTTGAAATATTTCATCTTCCCTCTTTCTACGACTGTCTTCATACTAGGAAATAAAAAGGGGTCACTGCACCAGATGAAAGTTTGACCAGCTTAAAGAATTGAACAGACTCAAATCAATGTTTGTTTGAAAGAACGCTGAAAAATTCTCACTGCACTGGCAGATATTTTTCATTTGTCTAAGAAAAATCAAATTCAAGGGCTGAATTATAGATGAAAATGACTTCATAAGGAGATGGTTTTGTGAAGCTTTCACAAAAGAAAAGAGAGCTGGATTTGTTTGGTCTATATCACAACAAGATATTTCATTGAGAGAGAGAACAGACGACATGTATCTTGGGCGACTGTCACATGAAAGCATCTTTTTCAGACTGATCACACTTTAAGGCATGTTTACTTCTAATGACAGTAATACGTTACACTGTAAAACTATGAAATATGGTACAGGTTGTGTACATTTGTAGACATGTATAAGCTGATCCATAACCACTGCCAGATTCAGGGATAATTGATGTCAACAGCCACACATCACAATCAATAATTTTTAATGAACAAAAATAAGAGATTTATATTTATAATGTTATTTTTTATGTTTCCTTGCAGCATGTATCTCTTATTTATCACTTTTGCTATTTAAATCTCCAAAATCCTTTACTGACAGTCTTGTTAATCTGTAATCAGTTGGAATACTCTTTTTTTTATACACAACTATGCAGTCAAAGAGAAAGGGACCTATTTCTCCCAATGTGCCTTTCAAACATACAACAACAGCATAAAAACATTTTGTCACCATAATAATGCATCTGTATGTTTAAATTATCTAGAAGGTTATTAGCATTGCTTTGTTATGATTGACCCCATTTATTTTCATTTCAAGGTAGTAACTTGTTTTTACTTGCAGAAGCATTTCTAAAAGTTAGGTCTTTGAGGTTTGGTCGCTTTTCATGTCAAGCTAATTTTAGCTAATTAACTTGACTGAAGGGAGCATGCTTTATTTACATCATAAAGAGTTTAATGCAGAGAGCGAAATGTGTCAGTAAGCACGCTCACTGTCGTTTTATTCAAACTTTTCAGTCTCAAAAATCACAACTCTACTTTCAGTGTTCATAATTCTAGACTTTGCCAAATATAATTAAAAGCTGGATAATTCTACTCAAATTTCTGATAACTTTTCAGACCTGCTAGAACTTTTTAACTAACATGTTGACACATCAACACTTCTTTGACTCTTTGTCCTGTGCATGCATTCTTTGTTTACTTCAAGCCGCTAAAATGTGTCTAATCTGTAATGCTCGTAGCTTCCAACAGAGGAAAGAAAGAACCATAGTTGTCAATATACCATGCAAGTCACAACATGTTAATACTGAATGCATATCAGTAAATGTTTGCTTGTTTTCCACCGTAACAAGAAGTCTCACAATGCTTCATCAACAAGAAATGATTTCAGCATTATTTTCCTTCTTTGTGTTGATTGTTCCTTTCACTATGCTTTCTATGCTCTGTCCTTGGTATGCCCACCATCTTCCTACATCTCAGCTCAGCACATGAATGTTTGTTTTGCTTATAGCATCAGCAAATTTCCAAGAACTGATGCATAAAACGGCAGCAGCTTCTGACTGACGTCTTCTGTGTGGAAATGTTTTAAGTCTGTTGACATTGTCTTCTCAGTCAACCAGCCCTTTGACACTCCCAGAGCCCAAGCATTTTATGCTGTTTGTTGCTTTTCTTCGATTCAATCACTCGATCGCTGTATTTGTTTTAAAGCTCAGGTTTCTGCACTGTTTACCTTGACTATACATTGTCACTGGGCAGCTGCTACCCCAAAATATAAAGTTTTGTGCACTCCAAAATCAAAAGATAGAAAAGCTTGTCCCTTGAAGTTAACAGAACTGGATCTGGATATTTTGACCAGATAGATAACACCATCCTCTCAGACCTAAAAATGAAGTGATGCTGAAGTATTTAGAATGGTGCATAGAACTTTGCATCTTTGATATTTTTTGCATCTATAATTGATATAGATCACAAAAAGAATAGGACCCAATACGGACTCTTGGGGGACACCATTTATGTTCAACTAAGTGGAACCATCAACCCTCTTACATTGTTTCCTGCTGCCACAAAACGTGTTGATCTGATTTGGAGTTAAGGCCTCAGGACTGTCACTACCCTATCTGTACTGGAAACCCGATTTGTTCTTTGCATACACAAAATGCTCTACATCAGCAGGGCAGCCCAAATTTTTACTACGCATGTGCCCTATGAAAAAGGATTAAAATTCAAGAAGAATTACATTTCAATGTATCTTTGTTCTTTTAAATCAAATACATAACTTCAAAACACTGATAAAAATCAACCTGGAATTCAGTTGCACCTGCGAGCAGCATGTAGAGGGAAGAGAGTGCTTAAAATAATAGAGATGATGATGATGATGACGATGATACTCCTAATGGAGATGTAGAGGCTGAATAATTAGTTATTACTGAATTAAAAGAAAATTTGGGCATAGTTGGGTTTTTTTCTGTGTTCTGAACCATCAATTCTACATAAACTGGGACCTGTATAGTCAACCCTCCTCCATAGGGGACGATTTTTTTTGCCAATCCAATCAGAAGAGTAGTCGAGTTGCAATGTAAAATAACACATAGCAGGAAAAAAAATCATGCAATCCTAATTGGCTTGACTTAGTGTGTATATACAGAAAATTACACATCCAATATATTCATGTATATGCCATAGAAGCTCCGTCATAAAAATTGCGAGTGTATGAAGTGATGTAGCCCACGCACATACACAGAACTGATCGAGTTTCCAGTACGGATCATGTAGTGACAAGGTTTTTTCTGTCGACACTTTACTACTGAGAATTGACACCCTGTTGGTGTGGTGTTTTGACCAATCAGAATCAAGCTTTATACACATTTGAGGAATGTATTCAAACTGCTGCTATTAATTAAATAAGACAAGCACTTATTATTATTCTATTATTCTCTTCTTTGCACTTTTGCCCTTATTCTGAGTCTTAAGAGAGTTTGACAGACCTGTGATGCTTATTGTGGCAACACCGATGTTAGCAAATGATCCATTTTTATACCATCAAGCAGCCGTTTGCATCACTTATTAAAGACATATGACCACAGTTAGATGCTCCTGAAATGTTTATTAGTCGTCTTGTTGTATATATTTTCAAATCACACAACATAAAATTTGCATGAAATATACTCTTAAATTGCAAGCTTTTACACCTCAGGGATTGTTTTACATATACATTCACTCGGGAAACACTAATATGTTATCGTAAAAAGCAATTCATTGTTGTATCTTGTTATTTTTAACATGTGCATTGTACTGTATCGACTCAAGCGACGACTCCTGACAATTACAAAATGCAAAGCTCTTTTCTTCTGCTGTTGGCACTTTGTTAGGGATGTAAACACCTCTTCAATTTGCCTCTCACAGGCAGTCTGGTTTACATTGAGAGCCTGACATCATTTGTATGCTGTGCTAAGTCCCCACATTACTATCATGCTTGTTGGAAAAGAAAAATGAATCCTATTTGTACTGAATATTGCCTCATGCCAAGACAAATGATTAAACATTTGCACAAATTGTAATGCGACTCTGGCGTTAATGTTTGCATATTTCTGTGTTTGTCCTCTGATTCATTGGGTTCCAGTTTAAAGTCTCTTCAGCTCAACTTTCTGCACGCTGTTTTATTGCCGTCTAGTCTTTCACTTTGATTGCAGCTTTCGGTGGCAGGCTCACGTTTGTTGAGACTCCAACACGTCCATCCTTAAAGTGAGACTGCAGGACGCCAGAGTACAGACAGCACCAGAGTGGGTGAGGCATTTTACTTCACATTAAGTGGAGATGATGCTTCTTTGAGGAGGAGAGACGGAAAATTTATCTGCCTGAAAATCAATCCATTGTTTTTGGAAAAATCACAGATACTGTTGAGTTTGTCTGCTTTCTTTTTCATTTTACTTCAACTCAGTATAAGCTTGAATTCGTCAAGTTTGCAACAGTTTGTTTAATTGAATATATAAAGCTTTTGCATGCCTGACTTTTTTTTTTCCTTCATGTGAAAATGAGTTAGTGTTTTCTTAATTGTCAGTGAGATGGCACTAAGATGAAGGATGTGAAACCAGCAGTCTGCCGAGCTTTTTTCACCGTTTTAAGCATCATCTTTGTTTTTCTTATCCTGAATTAGTATCTTAAGTTTTACACATTTGCCACAAGTTCATCAGCTTTTCATACTTAGTAATTAAGATAAGTAAAAGGAAATTCAGGTAATGAATATATTGTAATTAACTCCATCAGAGTTCCAATCCAAAACTAGTTTGATATCATCAAATGAATTTTCTAATTTATGTGAGATTTTAAATAGTTTCCATCTTTTAACATCTTACTTTTCTTAATTAAGATGAGTGGTTATAGTGCTAGCCATGTAGCACACTTTAGAGCTTGTGCTTTGGCTTTTAGTTTGTGTTTAAGCCTTAAGCCTGATTTAGCTTTTAGTCGATGTTTTTGCCCTTAGCCCATGCTCTGTCACTCTCCTGTTTACCTTTCTTCTGCTCTTCTGTCCCTTTTTTTCAGACAGTCCAGCTCCAGTGTCCACTATGACAACCAGATAAATCAAAGAAACCTATTTCTGCAAAGACAAACCCAGACCTCTCTTCTCACTGCTAAACTTCGTCACTAAATATTGGTGTTGCCACAGAGATTTCAACTTGCAGTAAATTAAGAGGTGAGACTTTTCAAGATTACTTAGAAAGTCCTCACTGTCCCTTTAAGGACATTTGATGTAAGCTTTTGACATTTATTTGCACTTAGTTGTTATTCCTGTAAGTCTTGATCAGTTGAAGAGGTGGTATTCAGCTTCCCCATATTTCAAACACAGGTATAAAGGAGCAATGCTGGATGTCTGTAATAATCATGAGTACATTTTCACACCTTTTACATATTCATATGGTGTAGAACTTCCAAGAAATATTCGAACATTTTTCTTTCTTTCTGGCATAAAAACCTGACAACTATGAAACAACTTTCCCATTATTACAGGTCTTTATTTGAAATTGAAAAGGCTTTATATGCAGTGTATTCAAAGTTGAATCGCACTGAACATATGGCTCTTTAATTTGCTCTGTTCCTAATTGGCTGTCATGTTCTGGTTTTGTTCAGTGTATTTTTTCATCATAAAGATCTAAATATAAAATACTCCTGCTTCGCAAACGTGACCTTGAGCGTCTGGAGTTAATGTATATGCTCCGTGCATGTATGACACCTTTCCTCTCTCTTTACTTATTAGCACACAGACCTCTGAGGCTCAGTGCCTGTCACAGTCTGTCAGGTGGGAACTTCACAGAGGCGCTGAAATGGGAGTCTTAAGGTAAGATCACCTGTCACTTTGCACACTTCGCCATTATTCTTTCACACTTCTTCACCTCCTGTTTATGAGCAAAGGTAACATGACAGGTGGAGATGGAGCTGTGAATGCAGACGGTTTATTGTTTGAAACTGTTTATTCATTTATTTTTTCAGTTCGAAAGATGCAAAGTTGCACCTTGTTGCTCCATTGAGGTCCCTGATGTTTTTTCATAGATGCTTCCATGATGTTCAACCACATTTTGTTACCCATTTTCTTTCTCATTTCGGTAGCTTATAGATTCTAAAAGTAGCAAAATTGTACACGTTAGACGTACATACTTTTGTGTTATCACACCCCATACAGGCTAATCAATTACCCTCCATAGAACTTTGCTATTTTCTGTCGAGTACAAGAATCCTATAAAAGGCATTTTGAGTCAGAATGGGAAGATTACAGGAGTAAGAGGAGACTTGATGATGGCTTCGACAGACAATCTACAGCAAGCTCTTGCTGCACTCTCACACTGTAATTACCTTTTGTACTCCAAGTTTGCTGTTCCTGCTTCTGGCTTTTTTTATAATCTGTCTAGAATAGGTAGTAATCGGTACAATGTCTCCTTCCGTCTCAGTGCAGTTAGACTTCGATTGACACTTCAGACGTTCACTTTTCGCCTGTACAGATTTCTTCTTCTAATCTTATTCTTTGAACCCTTTTCATCCCAATGACTTTGCTCAATATTTTGCTTTGCGGCTTATTTTGTTGTATTTGTGAAATTAGATTTGGAAAATGTTGATATAAATGGATGAACATGATTTGTAGATCATGCAAATCCCATTGCTTATTATAAACGTGCTATCCAATGTTGAAACTGAAAAAATATCTTTGTTAAAAAGAGCATGCTCATTTTTAACTTGATGTCAACCAGCAACATGTTATAAAACCTTTTCTTGAAGTGACACTTGACTAATTCATTGATGTTTTACACGGATAATTATCTGAAAGTGTTGAACTGCTTGTTCACGCAGCCTCTCACAAAGTTGTAAACCACTTCAGCCTTTCAGCTTCTACGAAACAACCTTTTAGTACTTAGAGTTGCAAACCAATTGCAAATCCAACAAATTACACTGCAAAAGACTGAAATCTTGGGAAGTGTTTGCATCCTATATATTAAAGAAAAGAAATGTCTTTTTAGTCTTGATATTCAAAAATAGTTTTGTTCCAGCAGCCATCTGTGCCATTAACAAATGAGAGAAACTGTATCATAACCTCTGTTTCTATTCCTTGTTCTGTTTCTTTCATCTCGCTTTTATGAATGGCATATCTTCTTCTCTTCTTTTATCATTTGGCTTGGTTTTACAAGGTTTTACTTATTTTACGGCCCCTCCTGCCTAATGATGTTTGAATGGATCTTGCTTTTTATCTTGAGGCCATCCTTTTTCCTCTCTGTTCTTTTAGCCTGAGCACTGTTGTCACTTTGTCTTGTCCTGTGTGGTTCTGTGTGTTTTCAACACAATACGAATCCGAGGAAACTCACTCACTGTAAATGGATTTTACCTAAGGGTACAATGAATATTCTGAATCTGAATAAGCCCTGTTCACACAAGCCCAACCTCAAAAAATGTCCTGTTTTCAGTTATTTATAGACAAAAATGATGTCTGAAATTCTTGTATTAAGGGAAAAAAACCTGCCAGTGGGGTAAGAAAAAGTTTCTTGTATCAAGACATTATTCTAATTCCTATCTATCTAACTTCCAGAAACCTGATGATGAGCAGATTTTTCTTACCCTGTTGCCATTTTTTTTACCCATTAAAAGCGATATAGACATCATTTTTGTCCATAGATGTCTTGAAATAAGCGTGTCTGTGGACTTGTCAGTTGAATGTGGTTCATACCAAGACCAAAGAGACAACTCTGACTAAAAATAACACATAAACACTTGCTTAAGATTTCTGGTTTTGCAGCGTAGTCCTGAGATCTTCCCCCCAAAAATAGATAAATATCTACACCTTTTTTTCAGCTTTACAGAACTTGACTCTTTTTTTCGTCCCGTGTATGTAATTTTTTTGAGTGTATGTCTGCCTAAAAAGACTTTTTATGTACGATTTTCATTTTGAGTGAATTCAAGCCATCAGAATCAGTCATCAGTCCACATCCATTCAGCATCTTAAACTTTTTAGGTCAAACAAATCAAATAAATCAAACTCAAAAGAACTTGTCTACTCAAAAAAGGTTTTTCCACAACATTTTATCCCTTTGAAACTTGAAAAACTTAGTTGCAAGGACCCTAACTGTTCAATGATAAGTTTACAGCGGACTTTATAAGGAAGTTAATTGCACGCTCCCTGTTCTCGTACTTGCTTTAGTTCTCTCTAAAGAAAATCTCCTCCTGTTTCTTTCAAAGCTGTTAATAACTGTGAACTGTGAACCTTTTCCTGGAAAAGTATTATACCAGTTTCATTGTTCTGCTTGTTTTAAAAGACCTCTCATGAATCTTACCTGGAGACATCTGTGACAGGCATTGAATAGGAACATTAAGTCATGGTCAAATTCAAGAGCTGCTGAGCATTGAAGTCTCTTTTTCAAAAAAAAATTAGAACTCTAGAACAAAATGTTTCATAAAATCTGGGAGGGGACATTACGGTCAGAATGCAAACTGAAGTCTCACTTCTAGACAGCTAGCTACCCGCTGCGCCACCTTGCAGCCCACAATACAAGTCCAAAATTATTAATTCAATTTCAGATCATGCTTTTCAAATATAATGTAATACTTCCATCCTTGGTGGCACAAATCTCAGCCCATAGATTTCCCTCCTTCTTTGCTGTCTTCTTTTCTGCACACAGGCTTTGCTCAACTCTCCATCTCTGCTCCTGTGTTGATTTCCAGTACAGAAATACCATCCCCTCTTCTCTTCTTCTGGCCCCTTCCTGCTGAGCCACATATGACACATCGGCTTCCAGAAATATTTCCACAGGCTCACTTAAATGGCAGCCTTTATATGTCAGGCTGTTTAGCGTTGATATTTCTGTTTTTTATTAAGTTGGGTTTATTTCTATAATCCCTGTTCTCTCTGACGTGTGGTGCACGCTGTGAGGCTGTGCTGGGTATTTAGTCATTTGTATTCAGCTCTGCCGTGGACTATTCTGAGACGCGAACTGGCTGTACTAAATGTGGCTGGCTGACCCTTGTTGAGGCCGGTGTTGAGGTACCAGGAGGCTGCGATGACACATTCAGTGACGGGGTTCGGCTTAATCGAATCTTTCAAAGGGCAAGGTTGCATCACAAATAGCTCTGAAGAAGGAGTTTGTTTCACTTTTTTCTTCAGAAGCTCCTCCCACTTCTTCAGGGGCTCCGTGCAGGCATGAGCTGTCTGGTTCCACTGACTGATTACAGTCATTTTAATAATTCAGATTTTTTTTAAGTCACCTTTGCAATCAGTTGTGAATTACTTTGCTTCCTGAATCATTAAATTATGTCTCCCTTAGACCTTCCAGGCTTTTAAAATTTGCAGTTGTCTTCTAAAGGGGTGTGTGTGTGTGTGTGTGCGAGAGCGTGTGTGTGGAGGGTCTTTTGGCGGGTTGATTACGAGACTTACTCAATTATATCAGAGAAGAATGATCAGACAAAGACACCTTGAGGACAAAGCTGATAACCAGTTTCATCAAAGTGAACAAAAACTCCTGTGCACATATTTTCTCCAATTAACATGAAGACTGAATCTTTTCTTAAGATGTATTACCACACTGCGCCATGATCATAATATGTGTTATTTCTGGACATAGTTCCTGGAACAGCATCTATTTTTTTCTATAGTTTTGAAGTCTAGCATAGTTTGAGGCTGAACTGAAAAATACTAAACCAAAATTAGCTTAGTCAGTGTAAGTTAAGCAAAAAGTCTATTACAATTTTTGTAAATTCTGAAAAAATTAGTTCTGAAATCTGAATTAAAGTTTGTATTTTGACAATTTATCAGGTACAAATTTGAACAAACTAGTCCCACAGTTTTTTTTTGTTTTGGACTATCTCCAATTTACATATGTGTATACTAGATTTATTTTATGATGAAAATTAATTGAAATATTTTTTTTAACTCATTGGGCGTGGCCAAGGAGGCGACCAAAGTTGGCAATTTTTTCACCAACATGCAAACCTGAATAGCATCTATTGCAATGCTGGATCAGGACCAAACCGCACACATATTCAGTTGCAGAGCCTGAGTGCACTTATGTGTCCTGTCAACAGGAAGTCATCGCCATGGTCGTGCTCTTTGGCTAGGATTTGTTTGTTTTAGTTATCCATTTAGTAATCTTTTGGTGAGTTCTTTGTTTTTTAATTTTCTTTGACATATTTTACATTTTTCTTGACTGTTCAGGGTTCACATTTTAGACCGTGTCATGAGTTAAATAAACCCTACCCCACTTTCTCATTTTCACTCACCATTAAATTTGAGGCCAAAGCACTTTAGTTGTACAAAGAGATCAATTTTGAGAGACCGTGTGGAATCGTTCTGATACTTTATTTTTGCTGAGTGTTTCGATGTGTTTGTTTAAATCCCCAAATGTTAACCTCGGCCCAGCAGCACATGGACTCATAACTAATTCATTGTCTGGACAGAGTTTGTGAAGCTTGTTGTCCAGAATGCTTAGACGGGTTTAAGAACAAGACTGTGTACGTCTAAGCCTGTGAAGTGCACCTGAAGTGAATTATGAAGAAGTTATTAATATTTTCTTCCTTTTGATCTTGTAAGTGAGTGAACTTGTGGACAGTGTTTGGAGTATGCTAACATATGCTCAAGGAGTCTTCTGACAGCTGTGTCTGCCCTTTTTTCCCCTCCCAGATACTTGTCTATCATCTCGTTTGGTTTGTTTCATCGTGTTGTCTTGTCTGTTGAAAGCGTAGCCTTGAAGTCTCAACAATGGTCGTGACTTTGTATGTAATCTTGTCTGGAAAGCGATGCACTCACTCCAAAGGGCACCACTGATCTCGTTGACAATAGAAGCGAAATAACAAGCAGGCTCTCACTGCCTCTTGCCACTTCAAAACCTCCCGTCTAATAGGTCGGTGGAGAGGCCTGGTTTGCCAACAAGGTTGCTGAAGGAGGAGGAGGAGGAGGAGGAGGACGATGGGAGTCAAAAGAGAGGGGGAAGAAAAACTGAAGGAGAGTTCACAGCCCAGATGCTCTCATACCCGGCTGTTTCTATTCTCCCTCTTTCTTCCGTAAACCTCCCAGAGTTTTCCAATCTGTTTTGTAGCCGGGCATGATATTTCGCTCCTAGTGTTTATCTGACATCATGAAGGGGGTTTCGGCTTCCCTCGATCCGCTGACAGCTCAAACCTCTTCAGAGGGCAAACACACAAGCCAACTCGGCAGATGACAAAGTGCTGCTGAGCCTGTCGGCAAACCACGCGGCTCCCAGCATGCTTTGGCCCCAGCACATCACCTACCTGGTCTGGCACCGTCTCAGCCTCATAGACCACCTCATTATTCACTCTGACAGGGTTTTATGACCCAGCGGCTATGCCCTGACTTGTTCCTGGAGCAGATGCTTAAATCTATAGCTGTGGCAGTGTTATCAAACTGCAACATAGGAACTAGCTTCCTCGAAACACTCCTGTAAATTTGCTCTGCTCCAGATAGTCTAGATAGGGTCATGATCCTTGTTTATTTGATTGTTGGAAAAGTCTTTGAGTTGGTCAACAAGCCAAAGCTCAGAAACCTGGACCACACAAGTACACTGCAAAAACACAATATCTTACCAAGAATGTTCTTCAGATTCTTGTCAAGATAAACAAAACACAGTTATCTAAAGGGAAACCTTTCAGTCTGATATGTGAACTTGTTTCTAGATGGATCATCTCGAATATCTTATGGAGTGAAACTGTCTTGATTTTAGTCAATCCTCAGTTGAAACAAGCTTTTATTACTTGTCATAAGGTTTTTGAGCAGCTGAGTTATTTGTTAAAGAGAAACCATCTTGTTTCAAGAAATAGACTCAGCTTAGATGGAGAAGACAATGCTTTATTTCAATCTGCAGCTCATTATGAGCTTATTTTGAGACACAAAACTTCTTAATACAAGAAAATATGGGTTTTCCCAGCTATTTTCAAGATCTACCTTATCTAGAAAAACATAAATCGTATGTGTTATTTTGAGATATCTTACTGTGAGAATTTTAACTTCTTCCATTGGCAAAATTTTTTATTTTTTCGTGTCATACAAGTAGAAAGTATCTGGTATTAATTTTTTTTAACTTATTTTGAAGTGTCATTTTCCAAATGCATTATAATAACCTAAATTTATGTGTTCTGTTGGCAGATAATTTTGTTTAGTTTGACCTCTTAAGACCTGGCGTCCGTATATGTGGACATGTGGACCCATGAAACTTCATTTTGTAATCTATGAGCCACATTCAGAGATTCTCCCTGGATCAGTTTTTGGTGATACCACAACTTTGCACACATTTCAGTGGGGGAAAAAAAGTGTAGTTATAAACAAAACCACACTTGGGTCTTAAGGTGTTGCATAAAATACCTCAGATTTTTGTATATTTTTTTCCTTCTCTCAAAGGCAGGCTTTTTTGCAGCGTGGAGTGTTTGGTGGAATTGCTAGGCTGTGGGGGGTTAGGAGTTAAAAGAAAGCCAGAAAAGACGCTATTAATGCACCACACACATCTGCCTGCAGGTGCATACTGATCAGCATCATCAGGATGATTCACCCAGGCTTTTATTTTGATGGGGCCGCACTTTTAAAGCAACCTCTCTTTCCCTTTGGTCCTATGTCTCTTCATGAAACCAGCCTGTTGCTAAGGCCTGTGGCAAAACAAGCCCTAAATTTTATCAGACACAGAGTGAGGGACCTCTTTTTCAGTACATTTTGCTCCTCCTTTAAATCAAATGAGGTTTGACCTTAGCGTCACTGGAATACAAAGTAGGCGAGACAGAGGAGCCCTGTTTAAAGCCAGATCTGAAAGGGGTTACCACAGCTTGCAAACTCACAGTATCAGCATCCTGCACCGTCCCAGATAAGCACAGTCGGCTAAAAAAGAAAGAGATACATATGTTTACCATCCTTATACTTCGCTGCATCAGGAAAAAAACTGTTAAGGACACAAAAAATGGCTGACCTTCAGAATGCTGCAGCTGCTGGACAAAATAATCCTTATTTTTTATCAGATGGCAGAGGGCGAAGTCTGACAGGAGGCAACATAAATATTCTAATAACCCTTATCAAGACATTTTGGTGTACTTTGCCTGAAAGGAATTGTTGCAGTATGGTGCTGTATCAAAACATCAACACGGTAACAAGTATTGAGAAGTCAACTCACGCAGCCAGCATTAGATATCCTTTACATTCCCCCTGTGATATTTCAAGGATTTAGGGAGGTGTCTTTTCATTCAAAAGCACATCAGTACATGAAAAAGAACGTAATCAGGTCTTCAGGTCCTGACTTACAAGAAAGGGATAATAAAGAGGATAATGAGATTACATATCCACTCCCAAAATTTGGGGTTGGTGAAAAAAGTGTCAGCAAAAATAGAATTTGATGGTTAGCAGATCATCACTTTTTCTATCATAAGGGATGGGTATTGGTAGGATTTTATTGATTCCAATGCTTATAGATCTGATTCTTTATCCATTACCTTATCAATTCCTTCTGTGAATTTTCTCTGTAGAAAAAGTAGCTTTGCAGGTTTTCTGTATCAGTGTTTTATTGAGTTTATAAGTCAATAAATATGAAATAGGTCGATGGATTTACACATATCTAGATGTAAATAGATAAAAATAAGTAGATATGGAACATGAAGTGACATCAATGTGTTGTTTTGCAAAGCTACAGGTTGTTTGGAACCTTCAGCTTGCCATAGCTATGCAAAAGTCAGCCATAAGCATGCGCATAACTTTTCTCTTATACTCCTGTTTGAAAAATATTTGCGTCTAAGTATTTTGACATTTAGAGTTTTAAGCATTGTTTGCGAAGAGTTATTGTGATGTTTCTGTGACAAAACTTGATATTATGTTTCAAAACCCAGGTTATACTGATTTATGCAAACAACTGGCATATCAATGCAATTTTACATGTACATTGGCATCAAGCTAGCCCTATGTTTTCTAGTCATTTTTGATATAATAGGAGATGCGTAACATGTTGAACATTTTGTTCTCTTGTGGGAAGACAAATGTAAATTTGTTTCTTTTCTTACTCCTAGAGCCCTTGGCATTCTCCATTTATCTGTTGCCACTACAGATCACTCTTTTGCAAATCATGTTTGGATGTGGGTTTGACTCAGTTTGAGTGAAAAGACACAACCCTCCCCATTTACCTGGCCTTTGGACCGAAATCATAGGGGACACTGGCTTGTGACCCCCCTGGATGCTGAATAGCGGTAACTACTTGCCAGAAACTCATAAATAAACCACTCCTTGCCCTTCAGCATGAGCCAGGGGAAAAGCAATAGGTAAAAGAGGTAAAGTCTTTGGTTGCACCAACAGGAAACCATTTAATCTTGCTGATATTTTTGCTCACGCCAGCTTGAGTTACACTGTCCAGGTCCAGTCTTGGAGAATCTGAAAGCAGTGACATAAAACTTGGTTTGAAACATTTAACAGATTCAACAATAAACTGGTGAACTAGGATGTTAGCATCCCTATAACATTGTGGTTCTTGTGCTTGAAGTTGCGTGAGGCTTTTTTCTTGTACCTGCTTGAGGAGCTCTCAGTGCTCTCCTTGATGCTACATTTAAGGGTAATACGTTGAATCACTGCAGCTGATTGAATCATTTAAACCACACCAAGACCAATGTTTTAGCTCGTAGGACGCGGTCGGCAAAGTTGTCTCCCATAACCCCTGTAATTTCAGCATTACGAAATCAAAAGCAATGTACTACATGTACCATGCTGCTCTCTTTTTAATCAGGAACCAATTTTCTGTTTATTTCTCTGAAGAAACCAAACATCGATTTGGTTTACACTCAAGAAAAGTGGTATATTTACTCTGTGATTTACCTTGTGAGTATTTATGTGAAAGAGTCGGTTTTGAACAACAATGTGTAACAACATCCAGTCCCTAAAATCCTCTGTTGAGTGAGTGTCCAGAACATTGGATATGAATTGAGTTAGCTATGATGCAGCTAATTGTTTTCCAATCATATTTTCAAGAAATCTCCATTGAATGTCAGGTACTTTGTATTTTAATGGTATCGATCACCACGTGTTATTGTGTTGGGTCCCTGAGAATACAAGGATTGGGAAAAGAAGTAGAGCTTATTACCTGAAATGCAGTTAGTGTCAAGGCAGCTTTCCATTCAGCTGGGACTGAAGTTGCTAGATTTAGACATGTGTGCGCTCACATTTTGGTCCGTCCATGCATGTATAGTCAATAGAAAACAATAGCCTGCTGTGAGTGTGTGTGAGTGCGTGTGCCAGTAAAAGGCCAGGCCAATCGATCAGCAGGAGCTTAACAGCTTTAGTCAAAGAGCACATTTTGGCTCGACGCTTTACGCTCTGTGGGCCGCCTGTTGTTCCGTCGGGGAATTCAAACGTTCAGGTGAACAGACTAAGCCGTGGTGGACAAAGACTTCAGGAGAGCCTCAGGTAAACGAATTATCCACTGAGAATACCTGAGTTTCTTCCCATGTAAGGCTGCCCAATTTGACAAACACAAAGCTTTGAAATCAAGTTTGCTCTCTTCCTTGGCCCAAGGTTTGGACGTTAATCCTCAATCCTTTGTTGCAGTCATCCCAACTCTCTCTTCGAGCACGTTCTATGACTCTCCAAAGCTATATAGAAATGGTTGAAGGAAAAAAAGAGCCTCCTAAGATGTGTTGTAAATTAGCTGTGTTAAATCAGGTAGAAATGTGCATAGAAGTTGAATAGCCACATGTGAGTAATTAGACGTAGATAAAGAAAACTTCTGGTTTTGGGAACGTTGATTTAGCTGAGTTGTGAGGTGGCAAAACAGTCAATATGGAGAGCAAAAGCAGGCAGAATGCAATCAGCATTTTTACACCATTACGTCAGGAATACGCCAGATGTGTCCACCCCATCAGACAGCTGAACTGGTGAAGTCAAGGAGTTTTTGTGCTTCCAATGTCGCAAAAAGCTGAGTCTCTCCCATTGACTGTATAAAGTATGAATATAGTCTCCATTATGTCCCTTTTCTGCCCCTGATGCAGAGTAATCAAGCCAATTGTTGGTGGAGACCATAATGGACATGGCGCAGGCTTTGAGCTTCCTACTAGTAGTTTTAGGGCGTCCATTCAGTCATGTGAGCTGAGCTTTGTCTCTGATTGGGCGAGCCTGCAATCTTAGCCCTCTGATGCATGAATTATGAAAGTCATTGTCAGGATTTTTCCCTTGAGTGTTTTTATTTGTCTTAAGGCATGAAAAAAAGTTTTCATTTTTTTGTAACTGAGCATTCAACTTAAAACAGTGTGAACTTAATGTAAATATGACTTCTTTTTTTTTTTGACTTCCTTTTTTTGGCAATTTCATGAATGATCTTTTTTTTAATGTTTTGCAAAACATTTTAACTCTCTTTCATCCATTCTAGGACTGAATAATTCATAGTAATTACGCTGTTTTACCCTCAAATGTTTGTCTATAACTTTTTAAAAAAATATACAGTCTATATATTTGGAAAAAGAATTGAAAAAAAATTTTCAGGCCCTAAGAAGAATAAAAATATCCTGACACAGGCTAATATGAATTCCCACCACATGAACCATTGAATTAAGGAGTAAATAAGTTTTAAATAGGTGTCCACTGTAGTGACCACTATGCACCACAGGGTCAATATCTCATGCAACTGACAGGCACCTAATAGCTGTTTGAGAGGCAACTCGTTACCTGTCCCATTCTCAATATCTTCAAAACTCTGTTTCAGAGACAAGCAGGTGATGTTGAGACTGTCCATTTATTACACAGTCAATGGTTTTGGCACCCAGCAAAAAGAGGCCTAGTCTTACATAGTTTTCAGCGTAGAAGCACACTTATTGTCTAAATTGTTGCCTATTGCTAAATGTTGTGTGTACAGTCACATACTTGTCAATAAAATTACGAACGTCAACACCCATAGTTATGAAAATTGATCTTAAGTGCAGAGGTTGCTTTTATTTTCGTTAGATTTGACTGTTAAAGATATATTTTCACCCAAATTTCAACAGACACATAACATGACTCAACATGATACAAATTTTTTCTTATTCAGGGCAACTTTTCTGAGGCTTCAATAAAGTAGATATACAGAGTTGCCAAGGCCATCAAAATAGACTAAAGTTTGATGAAAGATGACATTTTTATGGTGAACTTACCATCCCCACACTAGATAGATGTTATTACTGTCCTGCTATTATCACCAGAAAATGAAAGCCTTGTTCCAAACCTTTTTTTTCCAAAGTCAAGAAGAAGCCTCTGCTACCTGATGTCTGTTATGATCACATCAGCCAAGCAGCGAACTGTGAGGGAAATCTCACAAGTCATGTCTACAGTCAGTGTAAGTCCACACCAGATATCCGCATGAGAGCCCTTTCAGACTCGATGACTTTTGGCAAAAGGCCCGCTGTAACCACTCCGTAAAGCCCGGCAGTCAGCAAATCTGGGCGAGCGTGGACTGTTGGATTCAGCACATCTTCTCTCTTTACGCCCTCGGGATGTCTGACTGCATCTGAAGCCCGGAAGGAAGGAAGGAAGAAAGAGGCCTGGACAGAGACACACAGCTTGAGACTTTAATTTTGTGCCACAAATTCTTCTGGTTGGAGTGACAAGCTTTGTGGTTTTCTTCTTGACAGCTTGTGCTGGAGTGGCTGATTCATTTAGTGAAATGATGTTTTTACATGCCTGTAGGTGAAAACAAAGACAGAAAAGAATTGAATTTTTATTTTCCTTTGAGTTTTCTGGGAGTAAAACTGGTTTCTCCCTGGGAATGTTTTGTAGTGTAAAATCAGTCTTGTTTATGATTACTTTTTGTAAAAACATCATTCTCTTGAAACTAAACTCCCACCTCAAACTTTTTACGTAAAAAGCTTTCTCTGATAGGAATCATCTGGCAGCCGATGGCTTTTGAACGACAGCCAGTCAAAGTCAGGTGATTTGTTATCAACCGAAGCCACATTTGTAGTCATCCACTGTGTGTTCAAACCTGTTCATGTTCTTATCTGAGCCTCACGGAGAGACAGTTAATCAAACCACTCAACCCGTCAAACTGATCACCTCAAACCGAGCACAATGGCTCGGTGCTGTGAGGAGAAACTGCTCTTCTACGCCTGTGAGTGTTTGCTCCCAGCCTCTCCACTCTCTGTTTGTGTTTCCAGCCGCTTTGATTGCCGCGTTCCAGCCCACTCGGCGTCCCACATCACCGCGACGCGTTGACAGTAGAGAGGAGGAGCCGGTGCTCGTCTCTGAGGATAAGGCCAACTGAAGAAGGGGAGACTGGGAAATGTGCGGCATTCACGTTGTGGTCTAAAAATAACCGCGCAGGTGGTGTCAGGAGGTGCGAGTTGACAGCAACAGCAACAGCAACCTGACTTCTCATTAAGTGCTTCATCTAAACAATGTCCCCTGATGGCTTTGTGCAAATATTAATATTAAGTTTGCATTTAGATCTTAACATGCTTATTGAGGCAGATTTTGCAGCTGATGCACAGGAAGTGGAGCAGCTGCATTTCCCACTGATGGTTTTTAAAAAAGCAAAAAAGTCAAAAAAAGAAGTAAAAGGAAACCTTTAGCTCTTTAATGCTAAAAGTGTTGCAATATTGTAGCATCGTACCTAGGGATTTAAAGTGAGTTTTAATGTGTATTTCATAGTTTTAAAATCTGTTACATTCCAATAATTGAACTTATTAGGTTTTTTTTGTTTTTTTGCCATTTAGTCATGTCACATGATGCTTTGTTGTAGGGTTGAAGCAATCAGAATTAGAATCAGAATACTTTATTGATTCCCTAGGTGAAATTGCTCTTTTAGTATACAGTTATATACTAAAGTATATAAATATAAGAAAGTACAAATATGAGCATAAGTGTCAAGTACAGGCATAAGTGTCACCCAAAATTGAAATCTAAGCATAAAAGTATCAAATAAAATAAAATTAAGTATGTACAGTCTACCTAAAATGTGTGGTATATACATGATGAGATTGGTATGGAAAATAATGAAAATAATGCAATAAGAATGCTCTGAGTTTTCAATGATCTGCGCTAACATGGGAGAAAGCAGTCAGAATATAAGACAGAACAATGTTTGCCAAAAGAGATAAACCGTCCTCTGTCCAAAATAATAACATTTATTTGTCCGTTAAACACTGGAGCGTTTTGTGTATGGGAGCATATCTTGCATCCCTACTTGGTTATTTTTTTGGCATTTTTGTTTCTATTAGATAGGACAGCAAGGGAGATCTCTAGTTCTCTACCCATAGCTCATTTATTCACCTTCCAGCTATGCCTTCATTGATTCTCTTGTATAACTCTCGCTTTGAAAATCAAGAATAAATGCGTCTCCCCAGTTGTTCTTTTTTGGGAGGTTCATTGTGGGGACGCTGTGCAGTCAGATTTTGCCAAAGGAAAATGAATTTCCTGGAAACTCTGCTTTTGGAACTTCCTCTGAGATTGCAAAACAGAAGATATGTCACCTTTGCAAAGCAGTTAAAAGCTATAATTGCATATTTACCAGAAGGATACAGGGGCCCTGAAGTTGTTGACCATTCTTCATAATAGCAGCTTTTCAATTTTCTCTGTAGGCAGCAGTGATACTGGAGGTTAATCTCTGTTTGGCGACTTCTTGGGTCTTTTTCTGATTCCAGGACTCTTTTATGCCCACCTTTAGAAATGACTGTGACAACTACACAACTCTTTGAATATTTAAAGGGTGAAAAGTTCACCATGACTTGCACCCTTAGTACCAGTCGGAGGCTCCTCAGTCACCCCTGGGTGGCCTCACACGGCGATTACCCGGCTCAGTCTGTGTCTCATTCTCCTGCTCTTGCTGGACAGAAGGGGACATCTGGGATGACACTGTGAAGCAGATGCAAAGAGTCCATTATGTTTGCCCCCCTTGGCGCCTCAGCCATATTTCCTCCATCAGTGTATCCACTAAGATGAGATTCTCAGGGAGGCGGCCAGGAGCTTGGCCTTGTCTCGGGTGCAATTTGCTTTCAGAATGGCTTGGAAACACACATACGCACGGAGCGTCTCGCCATATGGACACACCACATAATGAGGGTCGTTAATGTGTCGGTGAAACGTGTGATTGACAGGTGGCGAGGTGAGCCGGGTGGCAGGTCCATCCGCAATCCAGAGAGGTGGAGACGACGGTGTCATGGCCGCACGGGCTTCAGCAAACCATCACGGGTTTTATTATGATGTGCTCGTCAATGTCAGAGCATTTACCTGCCGTGACCTGTCCGTTCTTACAGGACTTCCAGATTAATTGTTTCGCTTTTCCACGTAAAATTTTAAGAAGCTTTCCCGTCTCCCATGCACCAGAATATTATTGATGCAATTTTTGTCCTGTCTTTTCTGCTTGGTTTGAAGTTCTTTCATGGTTCAATATGATTATATTAGGCCCTGTTTTTTTCTAGACAGAGGAAAAGAAGACTCACTTTCTGAAGGCAGAAACCTGGAAATATTGGAGATTTCTTGCTCGACATTTTTTTCTTTGTCCTCTGTGCGTCCACTCGTCTTCTCCGTCTGAGAACGGTCATGAAGATGAATGGCAAACTTAGCCTTCTTCTGAACCCACGCTTTTAATAATTGGTGTTCTTTGACAGCAGCTCGTACATTATAAAAGCCTGCTGTTGCTGGTGAACAGGTAGTGCAGGCAGCATAGATGTATGAACTTTCAAATCAATCTCCAAGCAAATGATTGAGTTTTGCAGAACCAGCAATGATGGTTTCATGGTGAAAACATGCTTCCTTTTTAGCACGTACATACTAATTCTGTCAATTTATTTGCACCAGTATTCATTGCCACCAATCAGGTATGACAGGTGACCCCCTACCAGACATTGTGTGGACTCCACCAGATCACTTTAGTCTCTCTATGGCAGCTTATCTTTAAGATCTTGTTAGTTACAGGGTGAGGCCTCCTTGGATCAGACCATGTTGTTCTGCACATCCCACAGATGTTTGCTTAGATTAAGATCTATGAAATTGGGAATCATGTTTCCCCATTACTCCACCTTCCAATGGGCTTCATGGGCGATTATTGGGCCTCACAGACAGTCTTCAGTGGTGATAGCTTGTTGGAGTTAGGCTTGTTTAATGACAAAGAGGAGGAACAAGCAACAACAAGAACAATGAAAAAAGGTTTTAAATGGTGTTAACAAATGCAAACTTCTTCTACTCTCGTTTCTTACACCTGTTCCAGTGTGTTTGCCCTGTGGGTGCTGTTACAAAGTATAAAAGCCACACATGTCCTCTGCTGATTCTGTGTGTCTTATTTCCGTGTGTCACGTTTGTGCTGGAGCCATGATCCAGCCTTCAGCCATTAGCTGTAGTTGTTTTCCCTGAAAATACCATTGTGTAGTGGATGATGAAGTGTGTGCTTCCTTTAGTTTGTTTTATTAAGTGATGCTTGTGGCAGAAAGTTGTCAAAGGAAGCCTTAAGCCTGTTAGGGGGCACAATCAGTTAGCTATTTGCGCGCAAGCTAGCTGAATGGATGTTTACGAACATTCAGAAGAGCACTGAGGCCAGAAATTAGAAAAAGGAAATAATTTTATTTGCACTATAAGAAAATTGTTTACATCAAGGTCTAAAGTTAATTAGTGAGTAAAAAGTTGAAATTCAATGTCAAGATAAGACAAAAATTTATATTACAAAACAAGAAGTTAGGCATCATTTAAATAAAGGATAATAATATGCATTGAAATACAATCACAGAAAAAGAAAACTCACATTTTCACGTTAAAAGTTTTCATGACGTGTTTCCATCACTATAGTGCCGTGTGCATTAGACCTTGCCCCATCAATTTTAACAGATGTTCACCAGAATTTGTTTTTCATTATCAATGTGGTGGGAGCCACTTTGATCATTTAAGTTGCAGAATCACTGATAAAAAACTACCACAGCTCCCACAAGTTATCATAAGGCTATCATTCAATCTGTCCACACAACCACACAAGTGATGAACAACATATAATCAAGTTCTGAAGTCTAATCACAATCCTGGGGTTTACTCATAACCTCATGGTTTTCATTTCAGTTTTTTACCCACCACATACTTTCTGATTCCATGTGCATCCACTGAACTGTACTCCATCCTCACTGGGAGTCAGGGAAGCTGAGTTAACAGAGCTTCATGGGTGCTGTCTGTGAAACTACTGTCTGACCAGTAGGGATTCACTCTGTGCTCTGAAATCTCTCTATCAAGAGCAGCATGAAGTTTCTCCAACTTTGTAGCTTCAGTCGCCTTTTTTGTTGAATCAGAGATTAGAAATAGGCCTTCAAAAAATATTTTCCCCATCCAGAAATTTCAATGAAACCCTTTATGTATTGATAAAACAAACTTCTGTGAACTTAATTTGTTTCTCAATGTCAGCTAAAACTTTTGTGTGAGCTGTCCCTACCTTGTCCAGCCCTTGGCTGTTGACCTGAAAAACCAATTCTTATTACGTCCGGAACATTTCCCAGGTTAATACTCCAATATTAAAATTCCATTTCTAATATCAGGTGCTTGTATATCCAGCTCTCATTGTACCAAGCAGTCATAACTTTAGCACAAACATTTAGCCTTGCTCTTTATTAGAGCCTGCAAATCAATGTCCCTGTTTGGCCGCTCTACCTGATTGTAGGTTAAGCCAGATCTGTAATGGCAAGTGGCAGGCTGGTATTTTAAAATGTTTATAGACGTAGATAAAATGATTGAGCTGAAATAAATCGTGTTACTTAAGGCTGTATTAGGAGGAAAAATAAATGAATGCTTCAGTGATTACTCACAGCCAAATTAATGTTTCTTCTTGTCAGCTTACAGGAAAATGGAAAAGCGTATAAAAAAATAAACAGCAGGGTAAAATCAATATTACAACAAATATTGGATGCATTTGGATTTGGATCATTGGGCTGTTTCAATATAGCAGCCACTTTTCTCTTGTTTTACTGTGTTTTCAAGTTGAGTTTATGACAGAGATATGCTTTATGAGCACTTGCCTCTTTCTTTAAAACTGCAGAGTTAGAGGAGAAAGGTTGTTCAGGGTCCTATCACTGCCCGTTATCCCATTGTGTTTTAACTAATTTAAACTTCAGGAATAAATACAAACTTATATGTACTTCATTTTTATAGGCAGAAGAAGAAAACCTCATCAAAAGCAACTTCACTTGAAGTCTTTTATGATTTTGACATTAGATTTGGTTGTTGTGAACATAGGGAAGCCTGAAACCAAACAAACATAACATTTAAACTATGATATGAATGCTCATATTTATTCACTGAAATACATATAAAAATGTTACAGCTGAATTTTAAGCCATTTTTGAGATATCTACTTTTGAAATTGTTGTGATTTTCAGTATAAAAGACTGCCAGAACTTTAAAAATGATCTTAGAACAGTCTCACTTTTAAGTTTTTCCTTGGAACACAAATCAATTTAATGTATGTGGACTTGAAGTCTCTTTGATGCTCAGCAAAGTTTATCAGTGAGAAATGGGAAATGGCACCTACATTCCTGAAAATTACTTCGAATTTCGGCCAAAAGTGTCATTGCAACAAGTGCCTTTCAATGGGACAGTTATTTTGGGATCAGTCACGTTAATAAATCTGTTATTATTATAACATGAAGTAAGAGCATGAGTGAGTAAGAGCATATAGAGGGGACGCTGTAGCCTACTGTAATGCTGAATGTTACTGCGCTATTTACAAAATTATATGTATGGTTTGTACACTTTTATTGAGGTTTTGCTGCATGTTTATTTCTGGCCATGCCACTGTTTAAGATATTTGGTATAAATTAGATATCTAACCAATCAAAAAAACTACAGTCCCACATATATCCAACAGAATTACTCCATGACTCATCTGTCTAAATTATTAGAGGAAACTCAGCTCTTCACAACTTTTGCTTTTCCCTTCCTTTCTAATCACATAGTCCTTGTAATCTGTCTGCACAGATCTCTATCCAGATATGTCTCTGCTCTTTGTGCCACTTTTCTCATCTGTGCTGCTCCTGGCTGAACATCCTTGACAGCTTGTCATGCTCTTCATTTCCCAACTGCAGTGGATTTGGAGAAACATTGGACTGTGCTTTTGGTTGAGCTGAAGCAGAGTCTAGCTGAGGCAGACCCCCATATGCTCTGCTCATTTCCCCCCAGAACCCGTTCACCAACTTTGCCCAGAAAACTCAGGGTTCGACCAAACGGCTTCATCTGGTACCAGGAGCTGTGCCCTGCCTTCCTGCACTCCAGCCTCTGCCTCTCAGGACATCCCTGACATGTGTGCATGGTTAAGTCTGAATGACATTTGTCCATCAATTTTTGGACATTTATCCAAAAGTAAAAGGAAATCCACAGTTTTACACATTCAGGAGATCTACAGCCCATGATCTCCAAAGTAAATTATCACACTCATTTCTTTATTTTAAACTATTTTAACCTGGTGACAGTGATGGTGATGGTATAATATAATCAATCAGCACATTAGCATTAGAATCTGCAGCAGATTAAAAGAGATACAACATGAACTCTGGTATGAGGCCTAATTATCAGCCCCATAATCAGCATAGTGCTACAATCTCAGCTTCATCTTCACTTGTTGGTCACTGAATGTGAATCCAATTAATCATCACGCCGCTATGAAGCCAACTTAAAATGGTGCAGCTTCATTCTGGTCTCCTGGAGGGCTGCGGGTCAAAGTGAAGTTGTTAAGCCGGGGTACCAGCATGCGCCTCAGAGGGCACATGAGTGACATTTCAAAAGACCTCTGTAGCTGCAGTTAGAGCCTAAAAGCTGCAGGATCTCCAGCTGTGTGAGTAACCCCCTCGGACGCCCATCAATGGCAAGGCCACGTGTGGGTTCCACCCACACCAGGCGTCGCCTGCTGTAGAGGAGACACTTAAAAGGCGGACTGCGTCTTGTCCTCTAAACCCAAACTTGTGCTTTTTCTTGATTCTCTTTAAAGAGGTGACTACTGTTTTTTCTAGTGCGCTTAAAACATGAGACAAACAGTCGACTGCAGCCAGGTGACAACAAGTTAGACTCCTGAACTGATCCAAACAGCCGCCGCTCCCTGATTGGTGATCCTGCTGTGAGAGTCATTAAGCAAATTAAACATGGAGTTCAGTTGCAGACCTCTACCTGTTGCCCCGATGCTTTCTTTTTGTGTTTTTCTCTCTTTGTCAGACGGCCTTTGGGGAAATTAACTGATGAGTTCATGCCGGCAACAGGGTTGCTATAGAAACTTCACATATAAGGCTAAGACTGGAGTTTGTCACTAGAGAGAAAACAAGGGGAGAGAAAAAGAGAGAGGCAAAGAAAGGTGGTTGTGTTGAATGTACATGAGAGAGGCATCAAAGGTGGAGTCATTTGTAACACAACATTAGTGCCGTGCTTTATTTCCTGTCTGCTTTCCTGCAGCCTGACTGCAATATCTCCTAAAACCATCACATCCTCTGCAGGACATCTGAGAGGGACAATTTCCTACATACGTCCAGAATAAAATCACATCATTTTTCTTTTCAGACTTAGAAACATACCAGAGTTATTTCCCATCAGCCTGTGTGCTTTTGTTTCAGATAATCACTTTGGAAATAGCAAATTTTGGTGAGCTGTCCAGCTGTGAGCACAGTGTCAGGGTACATGCCGTATTGTTGAGACGCTGAGTGCGTATTGATCAGATGTTCTGCTAGTGGCCCCTAGTGGTTCAGGATGGAAGTAGGAATGCAGTTTGAGGAGGATGAACCGCATGACATCTTTTTTACTGGGGAGGAATCTGTTTGAGGTATGAAGGAAATATTGAAGTCAATTTGATTTTACTAATTGGTTTTTACAGATCATCTAAAACTGTCTGGGCTCGTTCGGTGCTTCACAAACACAAACAGATTCAACCTTGGACATTTCCCACAGCTTTTATTTTATTTTTTTTTCAACTGAGTTAAGTTAGTGTCAAACAAACTTAACTTTCATTATAGCGGGGAATGTAAACAGCATTTTTGCCTCATAATCAAACATTCACTTTGCTTTTTACTGCGTGCAATTAATTTAAACTACCTGACTTTCAAACAGAGTTGTGGTAAGTATTTAAAAAGACCTTAAAAGTTAAAGGATGTCGTTAACTATCCACTAAAGTGAGCTTTTACTTTTTCAGAAGTCCCGACCAACATTTCAAAATACATTAACCATTTCTGAAGTCCTTGGAAAATTTTGTTTTCATTTTGTTGAAGTTAGTCCACCAAAGTAAACTTTTCTTGAAGTCAACTTTTTATGTATAAATGAAAAAAAGCTAAATTTTGATATTTGGCTCTTTTTTTGTACCTTTTATTTTGTAATCTTTTTCCTCTTTTACTAAGCTGTTTAAATCAGATCCCTTAATGTTTGCAATCAGTGCTCTTTGCTGCTGTAACAATGTAAACTTCCCCATTGTGGGATTAATAAAGGATTATCTTATCTCTTAACTCTTATTTTAAGGTCCACAGAGAAACAGCTGTACAACAAACACATAAAATTTTATGTGAAACCCATTCATGGTGATTATTTCAAGTTATTTTTATATAGACTATTGCAGTGAAGCATAAAAAATAACAAATAAAGACAAAATGTTCTTACCCCATCCCTTTCTTTTCCAGCGCAGCAACATTTCAATTCATCATTACTGTAATCGAAAATAAATGGACCACCATCCCATCTAATGGAGAGAGGAATGGAACTAGCACTTTTCTTTAACTGCTCTCCTTTAAAGACATTACTTACATTCCCTATAAAATCTATTTTCACTTTAAGACCAGCTAAGGGAAGATGTACCTGTGGAGAAAGGAGATTAAAACTGATTAAACGGGCAAATTCGTTTCAAGCCGCAACAGTTGCGAAGCCTCCATCGCTGATTTACGACTGTCCAAGCCTGTCCTAATTTCAGTCTGGGTGACACATGAGATGAGCAATGGTGCTGTACTAAAGCTTCAGGCTGTGACAGGAGAGTCGCAGTGCTGTCTCCCATCTCTCACTCTTTTTTCCTCCCACTCTCTTCATCCACCTCTTTCGTTCTACGCCGCGCCTCGGTCTGTCTGTGTGACTTTCAGACGAGAGGAGTGAACATTGTCATGCCGAGCTCGGCTCAGCACATCTCTATCAAGTATCAGTGCCCTCTGGAGAAGTGTTTCAGGAAGGAGGGGGGGCAGTTTATTTTGAACATCTTTTTGCCCATCTTCATCTCCCTCTGCACACACTGCCAATGGGTACGAGTAAATGTGTGCAGAGACGGAGTGTACGCAAGCAGAAACACACAGTGAGGCGTTCAAAGTCAGATGCTGCTGATTTGAGACTCATGCAGACGCACTCTCCCTTGCGTAACATTGTAAACAAAGTAAACAAACACCTAACTCTCTCCATGTTTGTAGACAGAGTTGGCGGTGCGATCCAAGCTTTCTCAGAATAGACCAGAGTTATGGAGTCGGAGTCAAGAGATAGAGAGACAGACAGAAAGTTGGAATGTCACCTTCTGCTCCTTGGCACCTCAACTGGGAGGGCCACGCAGAGTGCAATGGGGCACAGCAGGGGCCCCAGTGAACCTTAGCCTTGGGACAGATGGCAGGATTGGACCCTCAGACCTGCTAATGAGCGGGTCGTGCCAAGTGGTGTAGGACACAGGGACATAGGTCAGGCTGCTTCATCAAAGCCCCGAACTGACATGTCAACGGGGTGAGGCCACGCCCAGGTGCTTAGTCGGCGGTGACATGCTGTACAGTCGCCAACGTTGGGTTGTTGGCTTGTGTTCATTTAGAAAATTTGCACTCCTTTCCAAAGCATAACTTCTGGCCTAAAAATGCCATGTTTATTTAAACTCATAATACCAACAGACCCTTTATTTCAACAATGAGTGAAATTTTTGTTCTTTTTTTTTGCATTTTTTGACTGATGTTGGAGTATTTTTGTTGCAATTAAATGCCTTTCTCAAACACTGTTACTTTGGGAAAGTATAATTGACAACTTTGCACCAAAAAACCTTTTTTTTTTTTTTTTATGACATTCTGCTAACTTTTCAACTTCATAGACAAAACTGTAACTTAAATTAACTTTTTTTAAATTGTGTTAATTTTTGCTTCTTTTTTCCATAACTCCGCCCTGTCCAGTTTGTGACAACCAAACTGTGGCAGTTTGGTTGTAACTGTTTTGATTTTTGGGACCAGAAGTGACCATTATCCGGTTCATATTTGACAGACAGTATTTGCATTTATAAGACTCTTTTCTGCCATGGATCTTGTAATTAGTTCTGAATCCTCAGTTTTACTCAACTCACTCAAACTTAATTTGTGGTGCATGTTTGGAACAACCAGTTGACCAAAGTGTTGAACAAACCACAAGCAGCACAAATGACAAAAAGACTCAATGCTGAGGCTGAGGATACAGTAATATGATACGTTAACACAGTGCAGAACTTAATGGTAAAATAAGGTAGAATAAAACAAATTAAGATTTAATTAAGATTTCGCAAGATGTCTTCTCAACCTTAATTAAAAGGGAGATGGGGTGTGTCTTTAGAGATGATTTAGAAACATCGATTGATCCTACAGAGCAGGATGTGCCAGACAAGAAGAACAGCTGCTGCAAAGGTTCTTTCACCTTTTACTTTTGCCTTATTTTAGGGATGGGTATTGATAAGATTTTTTTAAAACTAATAGCCCTATTGATTCTGCTTGTTGATTGATCTGATTCCCTTATCAACTCCCCTGGTGAATTCTCTGAGTACAAAAAAAAGGTTCACAGGTTTTCTGTGTCAACATTTTATTGAGTTTATAAGTAAATGAACATGAAATTGGTTAAGGGGTTTAGACATGTCTGATTGTAAGTAAATAAATATATGACATAATAGCACATAAGGTGATGCCGATGTATTGTTTTGTTTTTGTTAGTGGCTGAAATAGGCCGTAAAGCAATGGTTTGAGTTGTTTGGAACCTTGAGTTTGCCGTAGTTGTGCTGAAGTCGGCCATGAGCCTGGAAACATTTACCTGTTAGTATTTTGCCATTTTTCAGTTATAAGTATTGTTCACTAACAGTTATTATGATGTTTCTATGATGAAAGTTGACATTCTGTTTTATAACCAAAGTTGTATCGATGTAAGCTAGCAGCAAGCATATCAATGCAGTTTCCCATATACGATAGCAACAAGCTAGCGCTATGTTTTCTATATCATAATTGGTACATGAGGAGATGTACAATATGTTGACTCTTGTGGGCGAGTAACGTGAATTTCTTTGTGTGCTCAGTTTCACAGCTTTAGAAGTAAAACTCCCAGTGGAAACCCTGAATCAGTGTTTTCTTGGGAAACTGTCATTGAAGCTAAGTTAAGCTAGCTGGGGCACATTAGTAACCATAAGCTTTGACTGCCCTAGCGAATGTAAAGAATTGATAAGGGAATTGCTAAGCAAAAAGGCTGACGATGAACCATGAATCAAACAATGAACCATTTCTTATCGATTCTTAACAGGAACCAGTTATCGATGCTACCTAATGAAATGTTACAGCAGTTGAAAACATCAGCTTTCCAGTGCAGCCAAGAAACCCTGTCCAAGAACACAGAAGGTTAACTTTGTACTTGGTATATAGAATTAAAATATAAACTTAAGATTTTTAACACTAGTTTAATGATTAAAACATTGAAACATTACATAAATAAGAAAAGAATGATAGAAAGGAAAGTGAGAGCTCTCTCTGAATGCATATTTTTGTCATAGTGGAAAATGTTACAAGGGTGTGATTTGTAGATTGTCTCCCAATTTCAAGCAGAGAGGTGCTTAATGAGGCTGGTGACTTAAATCTTCTCTGAATGTAATCTTATTCACCCCCTTTTTAATGGTTTGGAGACTCCATATTTCATCCTGCTACGTGAGCTGAATCACAGTTATTGTGAATTTGTTTGAGTACAGTGTCTTTCTATGATTACAGGTGATTATTTTGCAGACATAAAGCCAAACCAAAATATATATTTTACAACAAATGTGAAGAGGAAAGGGGAATAGGGGAAAGTTAGAGATGTTATGGGCACCTGACTCTTTTAGAGTTTTGTGTAAAAGCCTCAATGTGCCATGATTCAGACCAAATGTAGAAACATTCAAGATCATCTTTGGTTTTCAACTCACTAATTTGAGAAAACTCAGACAAAAACAAGCAAGCTTAATTGGGTAGAAGGTTTTAAGTCTTAAATAAAATAGTTTATTTGTTCAGAGATAGGAATCATGATTAAAAGAAGAAAAGTCCAGCCAGTGACCAAGCTTCCCAAGTTTACAAACTGATTTTCAGCATGTAAGCTGGCTTTAATTTCTTTCTTGTGTGACTTTTAATTAAGATACTTTGTTGTCATGTTCAGTGCTTATTACTAAAAAAGACAGAAAGGGAGTCTATGGAACAAAAACAAAATGTAAAAAATCTACCTGGACCGCAAAATTTCTTTTTCTTCCAGGACCACAATTTTTTTTTCTACCATCATAATTTTTTCTTTCTTTTTCAACAAGACCACGAAAGAAATTTCCCTATGAGGTACTAAGATCAGCAAAGTTTTTTTGTTTCTTTTTTCTACCAGGATTGAAGATTTTTTTTTCTAGGACCACCAGGAATATTTCTGCAGGGACCATGAAATATACTGCAGATTTTTTTATTGTTATTATTATTCTCCCAATTTACTCAATGTGATATAATTGGGAGAAGATTTCAAGTTCAGTTTCAAGAAAACCTATACTTTGAGTGTTTTTTGAATGTGATGAAAGAATTCAGCCCTGAGTGGCAAAAATACTAAGTTTTATCCACTATCTAAAAACTTCATCACATTAAAAAAGCACAAATACCTGTTGTTGTTTTTCTTCTTCAGTGTTCCAGGGCTTTTTCATGATGAGAAACTATTACATCGTTGCATATTGGTGATTTGGTTAACTCATCATGAACATTCAACATGTAAGAGTTTTATTATGACTGATATTGAAACCTGAATCTAACTTCTGAATTCTTATTTCTGTACCAAAACATGTTCGTACCCTATCCCTGATCAGACATTAAAGGGTAAAATGCTCCAATCAAGACACAGCAGCTCCAGTACACACCAAATCAGCCTGAGTAACTCTGTACTGATATAAATGTGTACTTGAATTTGAGAATTGGCACCGTTTCTGTGTGTGAAAAAGAGAAACGTGTGCATAACGCCAAACACCACGGGGAGAATCCCTGTCAGGAAGTATTTTCACACCTCCAACATCTGCATTTTACACCTTGGTGGCAGTAGGATGGAAATCAAAATTGGTCCTTCAGTAGAAACAAACTGATTGGTGAGATGTGGGCGTAGAAACACATCAGGTCACATGGAGAGAATTTCTATCTTAAAACCTTTGGCTTATCTATTTTAATCTACTAAAATATGGAATACATTTGTGACTCATGATTGCATGTGTTTCTCTGGATTTGATTTCTCATTTGCAATTCAGATTTTCAAAGGGCTATTTCAGGTTCAACCAGAGTTACAAAAAAAAAAAAAAAAAAAAGAAATCCTCATTGCCCTTCATTCGTGTCTCCCTGTTTTTTTACAGTGAAGCAAAAATCATGATCTGCATTCATATCTATCCTGGTTATCGATCCGAGCAGCAGGCTCAGATATGGAGCTGCTTTATCTGAGCAAACATTTCAGCTCCACGGTGAAAAATAGTCTGAAGCAGCTGATACTGGTGGGAGAGACAGGCTGCATCCTGGGAGCTCATTTGTAAAGAGTACAGGTGTAAGGAGAGGAAAAGGAGACGGGTAGGAACTTGTGATGAATGACGAGGGTGCGCGGCGGACCGGTGACAGGAGAACATCAATAGTTAAAGCATCAGTGATGTATTGCATTTTGTAGTTTTTGCAGTTGAAGTTGAAAGTAGTTTGGGGATTGCAGCAGCCCACACCCACTGCTTTACTTTGTCATATTTAGGAGGCGTGATGCGTTTGAAACGTTATTGTCAGGCATAATCAGTCATCAGCCCGTTCACTGGAGGCCTTTTTTGTTCCTCCAACCAAAGAGCTGAAGGGCGACTGATTGACAGAGCATGACAGCCAAACTCACAGGTCCTGCCTATTTGATAATGCACCGTATAGAATGTGTGTGTGCATACTTTGTGTGTGCTCATAGCCTTAATATTTCCTATTAAGTTTTGCTCAGTATGCAAACTCTTAATACACCAACACTCTGCCTTACCTTCACGCACATTTCACACCTATCACGTGTGCCAGCTTAAAAGAAACAGATAGCACAAATGCCATGCTCAAGGGTAAATAACCAGCTTAAGTTAAGGGCAAGATCAATGTCACTTTTCCCAGTCATTTTTAGCATACCAGTTTTAGCATTTTGTTCTGAACCTGCAGCAGCACATATTGTCCTAATAAGAAATGAGCTACAAACTTTTGGCACACATATATAAACGTGCTTAAGCCAGATGCAGATGTAACAAAGGGTATGTCAGGAATGCTTCAACGTATGAAGAAATGACAAAAATTATGCAATAATGCCAAATGTGCTAAATGCTAAAATGCTAACTTAGCTCCACAGCTACATGCTGAATTAAGAGCCGTGCAGCTTGCAGTCAGCTGTTAATTTTGAAAAAAATACATATAAATTTTTTTTTTTGAGTCAGTTGTTAATATCACCAGCTATCTGGCTAGCTAAAAGCTAACTCAAAGCACGCTAGGGACGGATAACTTTTGCTTAGCTAAATGTCTAATTGAAAACTATTTTTAATAAAAATTTAGCAGTGTCTTTGCACCGACATTACTAAGATTAACACAAAAGCAACACAATCTGCACTTTGATATTGCTGTTAGCTGAAATACATAGTTTATAATGCGAACAGCTGAGACATTTTTTGCATGCATTTCAAGTTTTCTCTGAGACCAGCCCTCACAGACAGCTAAATACCTTGGACTTAAACTTTTTTATGTGTTTGTGTCCCTAAACTGCAAAAATATTTTTTTTGCAAGGCAAAGAATAAGACCAACAAATATTTCTTTTTTAGCTTTGCAACTTGAAGGGTCGACAGGTGCTTAAAAAAAACATGTAATTTATGATGTAAGTTTGTCAGATTCATAAACATGATTTTTTTGTACTAAAAATATGATAACTGCTCTGTGAATTGTGTGAAATTTTGGATAAATAGTGAACATTTCACGTATTTCAGGTGTTGGCTAACACTGACTTTAAGCCCTAGATGTTGCACACATCAAAAGCAACTATGCGACAGACTTTCTGAGGCTGTATTTCAACAGTGCTGTGAGCTGAATTATGAAGTCAGAATGCTTACAGACTCACACTGTAACTGAATACATGCTGATGTAAATTTGGTGCAATGTTATTCATGTACGTCTTCTTAGTGTAGCCTGTTAGCATGCTAATATTTGCTATTTTATTCAGTGGGGTTGAAGCTGATGGCTACCAAATCCTGTGAAACAAACTGTACAGAACAATCAGTACTATTGTTAAAATGACAACGGAAGTAACTGTGACGAAAAAGTGTTTAATAAATGTCCAGATATCTTTTTTTAGTGATATAGTTTAGGGACTTAGTCATTATTTGAGGTTAATTTCTTGAGCTATGACTCAGCTGCGGTCAACACATAAAATAAATCAATTACGCTGATGGAAGTGGTTATACAACCGTTCTGTGCAATGAAAATTAAATGGAGACTGATATACCAGAGTTAATTTTCAGCATAAGGAGGATTTAATATACACCTGAGACTCACAAAAGACATTTTTAGGCAGACTGCAGACTCATGGAGAGCTACTTTCTATCTTTCTCCCTCTGCAGGACCTGGCAGAATAATTTCTCTTCTAAATCAGGACTTTCAGGCAGTCATAGGTCATATAAAAATCATACCTTGGTAATATCTACTGTTAAATCAAGATGTAAAGCACAAACATACTATTTGGTGGATTAGAAATGATATAGATACGCCTCTACAGTTACTGTTTTCCTACATTGTTTGAAACAGCACCTGTGATGGACCACAGACATTTTGGTTCAATGCTTTTCACAGCATGACATCATATGGTGAACGCAAATCTGCCTTTGCATCATTGTTTCTGGGCAGCAAAGAGCCAGTCTGTCTCTTCTGCAATGAAACAGTGCCATCTATGGAAATATTCAGTGGAGGGCCTGTGTTTAATGCAGAAATATCTATGTCAGCCTGCTTAAAGTTAAGGTACTTTAATACATATCCTCTGCTTTTGAAGTTCAAGCAGGATATATGTAATGTGCAGCCATTTATTTACAAAGTCATAAAACGGGGCTCCATGCCACAGCAGCATGCTATATATTTTTATCTGACCTGATTTAGATTTCCTCTCAGAGAGCCTAGAAGAGATAGAGTGAGAGGGAGAAATTGCTCTAAAAATTAGTCATGGCTAAATCCAGGGCTTATGTGACTGTAAATATCCGTCTGACAGCTGGAAATGGCACTAATATGTCAGGCTTGGCTACTGTCAATCATACTTAGAGGTTTCTGCAAAGGATTGTCCCTTCAAAGCAACCTTGGAATACAGTTAAGTTTTTTATAAATTTTTTCAACTTCTGAATTTTTGGGGAGGTATTGGTAGAGATATATTTTGAGTGTCATACAGTGAACACTGATAACATAATGTTAATAAATAGTGTAAATAGTGCAGATGTAAAGCGAGCTGTGATAATAAATTTACACAAATAGCAATAGTTATTGAACAGGTATCTGCATGTAGCCATTTAGAAGTGCTATGTCCTTAAATACTCTATCTCTTACTAAATCATTTTTGTAGTGCAGTGAAGTGAAACAACTTGTTGCATCAACTGTACTTTGTGCATAGCACTCATTCAAAACAGTTAAAATTCGCTGTGAGACACTAAACATTAGCATACACAGTATTACTGGCAACAATATAATTTTAATCTTGTTAGCATTTAGCCATGTTAGCTACAGCACCATAGAGAAACTTGCAAAGCTCTAGACTCTTATTCATTTCAAGCTTTCCAAAATGTTAAGTATGTTGCAATAACACCTGCTTGATAGAGTCGTAGTACTTACTGTTCCCTCCACAGAAAACATGAATAAATAGCACTCAAGAAGAAGTCTTATATCATTAGCTGACCCTTATGAAAGGCAGCAGTTGACAGATTTAGCATGCTTTAGCATTAAGAAATGTTAAAATGCTGACAGACATGTTAACAAAGCTGCGGAAAAAAACTGCTTTCCTTTTGTATTGGCATCATTTGAAGCATGCTAAATTTTGAGTCACTTAGCATTTAGCCAAACTGTGACTGTGTTTAATGTTGAATTGTAATATGTTTGTGTGGCTTTTTTTGTCACAGTGCATTTAGGATGACTGTTACTGTCTCTTAATTCTGTCCAAGTATTCACGTGTTCTGGCATAGATGTCAACCAAATTAACTTCTAATTAATGTAATGCTAGATGCTAAATGTTATCTCAGGAGTACAAAGTATTCTTTTCCATGTGTAAGGAATTAGTCTTGTGACTTTAATCATACTTCAAATCAACCACAAATGTGGTGAATGTCAGCATCCAGACATACTTAGATAAGAAGGTGAAAAAAATGTTTGCTTTTATTGCTAAGTGTAAGCATGTTAGCATGCATTTGGTAGCTCTTTGCATGGTTGTAGCAAAGCCAGCAAGGCTGTAGGCTCTTTGTGTTTTCTTGCCTTCCCCTGGTTTAAATCTGATGGTTTTTTGGACTCAGATTTAACTGTGTGTTACTGCAATGTTTATACTTGTATGTTGTTAAATATATCATAGAACTGTCCACATAGATGTTATGGTGCAATTTAAAAATTAAGTAACTGCTTTCTTTTAGACTTAATATGACAAAGACATTTTTACAGGATGTAAAACGATTGAATTTTTTCTGGTCCCCCCATTTTTTTTTGTATTCATTTATTTATTTATTTTTTTGCTGTCTCCATTCTCAAACAAGTTTTGTCTTTTACTTCAGGCAACCTTTCCACCCTTCAGACTCTTCACAGAGTTCATCGAAGGTGAGTCTGACTTTGCCTGAAGAAGACAGCCAGGTGGTAAGCATAGTCCCAGACAATCCCCAAGCAAGCAGATAACAATGAACTCATCTTTCACCATTTCTGTTCCCTATTAAAAGAGGAATGTATGGGTGCAGCCTTAGCTGAGCGCCCTGGGAATGAACCAATGCCCGAGGATTCTGCGAGGCTAAGGGTTGGCTCTTGAGGGCCAAAACCTGTCAGTTTCCCTTCCAATCGTAGCCCTCAATTACTGAATCAAAGGCGAGGGGAAAACCGAATCCCATCCTGTGCTTGGTCAGGCAGGCTATCTCCCCGTGCTTGTTCACTCTCTCTAACTCCAATGCACGAGGAGCACAGCTCTTGGGAAAGCTTGCAAGTGAGCTGCAGGTTGTGCTCAAAAGAAGCTTCAAAGTTCATTGCTCTTTCTTGGCAGGTGCACATATGGGGTGAGTTGCAGATATCTCCTTAACTTTTTTTTTCCCCACACACACACTCCTTTACATGATGCCTAAGCAGCTCCCACACAAGTTTGCGCAGATGAGACATGCCAGAGTTGCTTTCATCCCACTTCCACGACATCCTCTCCTGCCTGTCCTGTGAAGTAATACACTTTTTATCTTGTTATGTGCTAAACACAAAGCCTCATAGCACATGTAGTCAGAGGCTTATGCCAGTAAAACCTGCTGCAGTGACAGCTGGAATATGAATATGACTGACATTACTCGGCTGGTTTATGTCATATACACACTGGCTGTGTGAAAAAAAAAATAAGCCTCTTTTTATTTTCCATGGTTACACTTTAGATTTAAGATGGATATTCACCAAATGATTTTTGCTCAGGGTGGAGGAATGAACCGAGAATTTGTTTCAACTCTCATGGGGAGAAAACTTCATAAAAAAGAAGTTTCAGTCAAAGTAATGCATTTCAGTGCTCAGGAAATTTTTGGAGGGTGAAACAAGAAAATTAGGAAATATCGAGTGCATTCTCACTCACACATGGAAGTTTGGTCAATGACCCTACGCTTCAGAATATGAAAGTTAAGGTCCCACTTGAGTTGTAATTGTTTTGTACACCGACTTTGTATTTTATCTTTTTTCTTTTTTCTTCTTCATTTTCTCGTTGTAGACAGGGACTCCATCCATGAAGGGTAAATCCGAAGTGACTCCTACATCTCAGAAACTTCTTCATTGTTGATTAGACAACACGGTCTCACAAAATTTTAATCACGCCGAGCCCTCAAAGCTGCTGCTCATTTGTCTTTCCGCAACAAGGCTGCACACTTGGAGCACTTAAACATGTCTAATTCAAACCTCAGTAGGCTTATGAATATTTTAGCAATGCCTCTGCTCAAGTGTTAACTGACTAGTGTGAGCAAAAAGACAACACGGGAAGAGTGTTTCTCTTTTCCTGCGGTGCCTGTTTGAATCCCCCAATCGAAAAAACACCTTCACTCAGCACCTTCACTGACTGCTGTTCTTCATGGGCCATACTTTTCCTGGTAAAACTGAGCAAAACAAGGAATAGATTTCTAATAGATGTGTCTGAGTGAGTGTGTACACAGGACCTTGTTTTTGCAGCCTTCTAACAAGATGCAGAGCCACACCGTAGAGAAAACTGCTTAAGTGAGAACAATTGATATTTAAGTTAACAGCATGCTGAATGGGGGGAAGCAGGAGGGCTGTTGTGTTAGGATCCTGTGCCAAACAGAGTGATTATAGTTCTTAAGTTGTTTCGAGCCATTATTCAGTGGTTTTATGTGGTACCATTAGTCCCTTTAAGACGATAATCTGAAACAGTTTAATGTGGATATTTAGTGTCCTTGAGGTTACTTCAAAGCATTTAATCTATTAAAACCCAGCACAAGTTTCTGTGGTGTTATTGATTAAATGCATAAGGCTGCTGTTTTCCACCCAGGTCATGTTCAGGGTGGGAAGCTCAGCTGTTGTCCAGATTATAAATTATGAAATATAGAAAATACTCATCTTTAATGCAGAGCAAATGGCAGTGAAAACTGTTACACAGTCTGTGAATAACTTATTAGCTACAAACGCCACATCTATCAGTTCTTATCCATTATTTATACAAGGAGGCTAAATGCTAAGTTATCCATTTGATAGCATGCGAGGTAGCTAACTATGATAAGGTGACCATATTGTAAAACCCCTATCTCATCTGTATCTTAAAATTTCACCTCCTTATTTCAGAATTCTGGCTTTTTTTTCTTACAATTTTCAATTTTTTAACTTAAAATTTTGACTTTTTATCCCCAAATCTTGATTTTTTTTTCTTAAAACTAATTCTTCTTATATTGCAGTGTGTTGTTCTGTACTGCATTATATCATATAGTTCTGTTTTGTTGAGCATTGTGTGGTTATGTCATTGATTGCTTCATATTGTATGAAGTTGTATTGTGTTGGAATTTCTTACTATCTTGTTGTTTCATATTGACGTGTGTTTGAATATATTGTATGGAATGCATCCAATATTAAGTGCATACTCTAATAATATATATTTGTAACATATATTATCAGACTTTGTATCACCACTTGTCTTGCACTTTCTGACAACCTTGATCAGATTTTTGGTGGTTTTTTTTCTTTTTATTTGGGCAAATAATTAGCACAAAAAGTGAATTCCTTGAAGCTGGCTCTCAGGTGTTTGTCTGATGAGATAAAAATGTTCCATCAAAGTTGGCACACAGGTTGTTATTCTTGAGTGAAAAATCCCACTGTCAATAAGTGTGGATTTGTCAAGGACGTGTTGATTGGAGAGTTCACAGTGACACTCGTGTTGTTTTCCTTTTTCATTCTTTCTATCTTTCTTTTTTTATTGCTTTCAAGAGAAAACTGTTCAAAACTATTAGAAATGAAGGAATGAGGTATGCTGCCTGGGATGTATTAAGAGGGAGCAGATTATTTGTGTGCTCAAAGTTAAACTTAAAAGACCAGTTTGAAAAATGTCTGAATTGAAAGCCAACATTCTGCTTTTACTATGCTATGAATTCCAGTGAAATTCTATTTTTCTTTGTTTTGGATATTTTTATTTTTGTTTCTTTCCACTTTTGTGTATTCATTTACAACCATAAGCTCCTTTGGTTTTTAATTCAACAGGTCTGAAAAGCTACTTTTTGAGCAGATCAAAGAAAACCAAGTTTTAATTTGAGTTAAATTTTCATGTCTTTGTCTCATCAAACAGAGCCTTGATTGGTTTTCATTCATCATTTTTGTGATTTTGAAAAAAAATTAAAACAAGATCACAAACTAAATTAAGAATGCAATTATGTGCTGTTCTGAATCAAATCATCACATCACAAATATCCACAGCATACTCTCTCTTGAGATGGCATTGCTTCTCAGATTTCACATACTCTCATACACGGTGGTGTTGTTGTTTTTCCTTTTCAACAACCAAAAGCAACATTGCCAGCTTCATCATTGCCCTCTTTAACGAGGCGATATCCTGACACATGGGAGCAGATGTTGCAAGGAAAACACATTGTGACGTGACTGTGATCGATGCGCACCTCCCTGCATATCCACCGCATAATTTGGCGGATGGCATCAGGATAACAACCTGCATTATGTGGAGACAGCTGTCGCCATGGCGCCTGGGCAGCCATGGCATTGGCTCCCGCCTCTTTTCAGGGAGAGGAGGGGAAGCCAATTAGAGTGATTTACTGCTTGTTTGTGTCGTCACCACCTTGAAACCTGTGTCCTGGTCCAGCTAAAGAAAATGCATGGCTACCTGGGTGGTAATAAGGAGGGCAGCAGAGTTGTTTACCAGAGAAAGGTAACAAAGTCTGCTCCAGATGGGAGATCTTTCCAGTGTTTCAATGTTTGTCCTGTAAGTAAAGTTAATGAGAGCTTGGGGAGATGTCTGGACAGTTGCAGCTGTGTGGTGCATACTGTAGAGATGATTGATACCCAAACATGTATTTTATCCCCCTTTTTTAATGTAATTTTAAAGTTTTGATACACTGAGTTGACAGTGTTTTTTTCCCTTTTACATCATTATTATGGTGCCTGACTTGCACAAACATTTCTGAGCTACCTATCACAAACATAACTTCTTAATGAGGACCCTCCTGTCTCATTCAAATGTGAGAACCTGAAAGATGTAAATGAGCAGCAGCTGTGGGTTCAAAGGTTGTCTCAGAAATGAATCAGACACTGTGCATTTGATGAAGCGGCAAGGTGGACAGAAACCAGGAGATGGCGGGACCATGTGAAACACAAGAAGAGGACTTGTGATTGACTGTCAGCGGTAATCCCAGCAAGCTTTGAAGTGTGAAATGATAATGGGATATAGTTTGGTTGTTTGCACTTCTATCAACAGCTGGAGGTCACAGGAATGACAACACTCAGCGTGAGGGAGAAGTGCAGAAAAGAGACTGAAGCAGGAACAAGATTCAAAGAAATACGTGACACCTGACATTCATTGCTGTTTTTGATAAAAGATTTTGGTGATTTGGTAGTCTAACTTACAAGTTAAAGACATATGGTTTTCGTCTAGTACTTCAATGCTCATCTAATCAAAGTAGAATTAAGTCACATTAAGCTCCTTTAGCCACAATGTCTTTCCATTTTGGTAACTTTAACGTTTAAAGAAAGCTGTGGAGGAAATGAAAAAAAACCCCAAGCTTTCTTCAAGGTTCCCACCAAATAAGATGTGACCTCATGTGACTTGAATTAAGTGACTAGAGCAAACTGTGACGGATGTATAGGGTTTTTTCAATGGGTAACACAGTTGATACAGATTTCCTGAACACATACAAAGTGAATAAGTTTATGTGTATCAATGATTTAGACAGTTGTTCAAACAGCTTTGTCTTGTTGTAATGATTATTTTGAACATATAATGTTGAAAATAATAGAAACAAACATGTATTCAAGTGTTAATTTTAAAGCGCAAACTTGACATTTAAGAAATGGGACTGCACCAAAACTGCAAATTCCAATACACAATTTGCATTTTTTGCCAAATTAATAATTGAAGCTGTTAACTTTCTGTGTTAATATGTGTACATAGTTTTATGCAGCTGAGTACAATGCACTTCTGATCTCCTTAGTCAATATGTGCTCAGCTGAAGCTTGAGGTCCTTAGCCAAGGCTGTGCTCACCATCCCAAAAATCAAGGCAGAGGACCAATGGTGACCTTTGACCTTTCTTGACAGAACTTCCACCCTCTGGACCAGCTGAGTAGATCAGATTTGCAGACTCTTAGTCCTCTTTAAACACCTTTAAAAACACATTACTCGACTCAATGTGCTCTTCTCGGAGATGTTATCTGTTTAAACCTTTGAAATGCTTCTTTTGTTCTTTTACAGGCAGTATTACGAGCAAATTGTTGTAACTTGTGTCTTGTCTTTTTTGTGTGTTCTACCTGTGTCTGATATTTTATTTCCTTTTATATGTTGGTGTTTTTTTTCCCTTTTCATTTTGTTTGATTCACTTCTGTTATATCTGTGGTTTTGATCTTGTCTGTCTCACATTTCCCTTTTTACTGTTCATTTTTATGTTGTCGAGCAATCTGTAACCTTGTTTTAAAAACCGTTAAATATCAATGAAGTGTATTATTATCCTTAAAATAATAATAATTATCATCATTATTATTACTACTACACCATATGTCCAGTCGGTGGCAGTATTCATCCAGTCAAACCAGCATCAAACATCCTCGTTTTCCTGTGACGCATCTTCCCCCAAGAAGCTAACGGAGCTAACGGAGCTAGCAGAGCTCACAGAGACACAGCATTCCTGCAGAAGAGAAGAGGGTTTTCTTCTCTTTCATGTCTAAATGTTGAAGAAAAAGTCAAGCAGCTCCGAAAAGAAAAGGAAACACTCTCAAAGTGAAGAACGACGTGACAACGCGAAACGCAGGAGCACGGAAACGACTCAGGAGGTGAGATAGTCGAGCTAATGTTGCTATGAGACCAATGTTGCTATCAGACTAACGTTTACGTTTGATACAAGTGTTTGCGCATGTGTTTATTACTTTACAGACACAAAATAGTCCTGAGGTGTGTTCACTTGTTTTTTGTTTTATTTCTGATAGAGATGAAATGTCGAGGTATTATTGAAGAAAGTCAGTGTGACTAAAACTTATAACAGTTTCATCTTCATCACGAATGTGTCACTGTTCGTTACAATTTTGATTAAAGCAGAGTGCATGCTGGGTGAATAATTTTTTTAGTAACTGTGAATTGGTTTGCAACATGTTTTTCATTAACTAGGAAATGTCAGTGTGGTCCTTAACTTTGATTGCAAATTTTTAATTGTCAATCTACTGAAAGTTTAGTCTGACTAATTTGAAAGCCCATTTCCTCCGGTTAAAACAGTAATAAGTGAAACTTGGCTTTGTTGAGCTTTTTTCTGTGGCCTGTCTCATGCCACATCACAAGTAACTACAAAAGTAAAATCTGAGTAAAAAATTCAATACTATGAGAAAATAAGTCAAATTTTGAGATAGAAAGTCAAAATTTGAGAGGGGAAAAATAGAAATTTTGACTTTATACTTTCTTTAATTTGGTTATTTATCTCAAATTTTCAACTTATTATAAGCAAGAAAAATTTCTCAATTTGTATATCTTATATTTGTAATTTGCTGCTTCTATAGAATAATGATATCCATGGAACATTGTAATCATGTAAAAGCCCTTTCCCACCAGATGTAAAAATGAAAATGAAAACTTGCTTTGTTGACAGTCCCTTGTTTTTTGCCTGTATCTAGTCAAAATGTTAAAATAAAAGGTAAAAATTATGAGATGAAAATTTGAAACTTTGACTTTTTATCTCAATACTACAAATTACTAAGGGTAAAGAGAACCCCAAAATAAGATATCCTGTATCTTGTAATAATTTTGAGATAAAAAGTCAAAATTTTAGGACAAAAAGTTAAAATTTTGGAATGAAAAAGTTGAAATTTTGAGATAAAAAGTTGAAATAGACTTTAAAATTGGTTATTATAAAATAGGAGAGTGGACAAACTCTTACTTATCAGTAGCTTTACTTTGGAGTGACCTCTAGCTGCTGTTTAATACCACAGAGAAATGTATTGTGAGTACATTAAGACTTATTTTATATGTGGCTACACCACATATATAATGTTTTCTTCGCTAGCGGATTTACATGCAAGCCTGCGTGGTCTGAGGATATTCCTTTTCTCGACCCAGTAACAAAGGAGATTAAGGGACCAGAAAAAAGGCACCCAGAATGTATAAAAGTTTTTTTTTCATTTCATAATATTCACGCTCTTGTTGGTTCATTTACCCACAGCAGGACTCAAAGGATGAGCTCGCTGATGCAGAGCTCGATAAGATCAGCAGTGACATCGAGGACGGCGGACTGGACCTCAGCCTGCCATTCAAACCCATCACCGCTTACCTCAGTGACAAGCAGGAGATGCTGGATCAGTGCCTCCGTGTGCTGGGGGACAAGAAGCTCCGTAAAATGCTTCCGGATGAACTCAAGGTGTGACACAACACTAGAGATTATTGTTTTGTAAACTCTTTTCTTGTGCTGAAGCTTTGATCTTATATGAATAATACTCTGAAGGACATTATCCATAAAATTCTCTGCTGTGGTGCTGTATTTGTACTGACAGCAAAAGACTTTATAGCGCACACACCGTGAACTGCTGAGCGCCGTCTTCCTGCACCTGGCACTGTTTTGTGCTGTTTGTTTACAACAGTTTGACCGAGAAAGCAGCAACACCTTGCGCAGTGTTGTGGGTTTTACGAAAAAGGTTTGTTCCTTCTTCTTGAACCATATAGTCCAGTATTAAGGTGCTGGTGCACTGAGGGTCATCACTTCATTGAAGTAGACAGCAGCTGCAGTCAATCTTCCACACTGGGTGTATTTAGGTTTATCTGTAGCTGTAAATCAGCTATGGATCTGTGAAAGAAAAGTTTAAACAAGCCGTCTTTACTTGCAGACCTTATATTTGTTGGATGAAAATGTGATCTCACTGCTGTCTTTTTAAGCCTTGCATGGTCAGAGACACCACTCAACCTTTTATCGTTCACAGGACTGTAGCTCAGAGGAAATCAAAAAGCTGTGCTGGGAGCAACTGGAGCCAATCTCAGACCAGAATCTAATTCAGATCTTAACAGGTAAGCTTTTTACACAGATCCGCTTTCAAACAGTTTTTTTTTACTCTATTTAGCTTGTGAGGAAATAAAGTTTAAAATGATTTCTGTTAAGGGGAAGAACTAACATCAGGAAATGGAGACAAAAACACCAACGAGACTACAGAAAGCCAGTGAGTGAACGTCTTTTTTGACTTACTGGTGTCAAAGTTTTTCTATAAAAGTAAATGAATATGTTGTACTCACAGTTTGGTTTGTGATTTTTTTCAGACAGGACAATATTGTGGATTCTACATCGTGCCTCAAAGAAACAGCAAAGACCGAGGACTCTAAACAAGGTAATTAGTGAGTAATTCACAAAAAGAACATCCTCAGGCTGTGAATCAGAGAATTCAAAGACAAGAAAGAGCTATAGAAAGAGCATTCTTTGTTTAAAATGACTCGCTGTAATTGTCTTCTCAGAGGGAGGCGGCTCGAGCGAGGAGAGTGACGTCCTCAGCATAAACGCAGACACTTACGATAGCGACATAGAGGGACCCAAAGAGGAGCAGGCTGTGAAAGCTGCGGGTGGGGGAGTGAAAGTCACGGACGCACCTGCAAACGCTGACGCAGGAAAATCGGAACCTTTTCCCGCGGACTCTCGACCAGCAGAAGCCAAGAAAGACATCCAGAATGATATTGATAAAAGTGTGAGCGAGATTTTAGCGTTTTCAGCCGCCAACAAAGAACAAACCGTGCCTCCGCAGCCTGCAGATTTAAGCACGCCGGTTCAAAGTGGATCAGTTCCTGGTCGTGTGGCGGCAGCGTGTCAGCCTTCAATTCAGCAACTGGAGCTCCTGGAGCTGGAAATGAGGGCGAGGGCCATCAAGGCTTTGATGAAAGCCAGTGACGGGAAAAAAACAAATTTAACAAAAACTGTGTAGCGTGTTGTTGCTTTCTCGTGATTTGATATTTTAGGGCCTGTGTCCACTGATGACAGATTCAAAGTGATCATCACTTGGGCCAAAATCTAAATATAAACTTCTTTCCAAAGATCTTTTGTTTAAGAAAATGACAAAATGGATGCCCTTTACTTTGCAGGTCCATATTTTTTCATCGTATTACAGTAATAATTGGACAAAATTTATTTTGATTTACTTGAAATTTTCCCTGGTATTTCATGGTAGTTGGGTAAAAATGAGCACATACTTTCTGTAAAATAATGTCTGATTCAAAATTAGAGCTAGTCATAACATTCAATTTCTTTTAATTTTACTCTGAATTTCAAGGTAAGTCAGGGACAATAGGTGGACATTTTATTTGAAATCAGATCACGGTTCACCTCAAAATGTTGGAGAAATGTACAAACATCCCTGTGTGATGGTCATTAAGTTCTGCTATTTCCAGAGAAGTGTGTGATACAAAGCTGCTGATTTATTGAATATATTTTGAGTAATGTCAAGTTGAATCCACAATTAGCTACAAATTATTGGCATTGTTCTATTTATTAATCTTGAAATTTGGAAGAAACTACAAAACAGTTACCCAACAGTTGTGATTTGCTTGCAGTTAAACTTGGACGTTATTCTAAAAAAAGTAATGTGCTAGTTTTCACCCGGTTGTCATGAAATTTGGGGACAATTATGAATTTTTTTTTTTCAAGTTTTTCTTCATATTACCCAGTGAAAGTGGTCAAGTAAAGTGTCACTAACAAAACACTAGGAAAGAAATCAAGTTCCTGATGTTAGCAGCTAAGGTCTGCAAATTATACCTATGTAAACACAATTTTGCTTCATTTCATTTAAAGGAAGTGATATACATTAACACAGCAGTATTTCTGGTTGTGAGAATTTGAGATGGTGTTTCTATATTTATTTTTTTACCAAACTGCTTCATTTTTAGGTGCTAGCGGAAGAAAAAAATGCTGTCAGTGTACACAGGCCCTCATTCTCCAGTGTTCATGTAGAGAAATATGTTTCAAACTTCTTTTGTTTGTTTTTTCATTCATGAATGTATCATTCAAACCATGTTTGATTTTTGCTCCATATTGGAACGATATCACTGACTGTTTAGTGCAAATTAAAAAAACTTCTTCAACAACAAAAATTGAGTCCTGTCTGAGCTGAATCTCACAATCATTCATCAAAATGAAAGTTCCTCTCTGGTCACTAGGTGGCAGTGTTTACCCATCGAAGCATCGCAGTGCTGATGCTCCTCATCTCTGCAGAGGGAAGAATCTGAAGATTCATTAGCTCACATCACAGTCAAAATATTAATGAAAATGACTTTTTTTTCTTCACTGGAGTGATTTTATTAAGTAAAACACTTAGCCCAAAAAGGTTGGAATCTATTTCAATGAGTTGCTGCTGAAAGATGTGAGGAAATCTGAAACTTTGTAGTTGAATAAGGTGTGAGGCAGGATAGTTTTGGCTTCATGTACAGTCAACAACTGCTCTAGATCAAGATCTTGACTGAACACATGATTGAAGTATCAATTCTAAGGATGAGTTCAAATCCAGATATCATAGCATTCTGAGGTATATATGTATCAGTGTATACCTATACCTATACATATATATATTGATATGTACATTTGCTATAGTACCTTAAAGTAAGTGCAAATTTTCCCTTTTATTCAGAAAATCTGCATGTAATGGCCCCTCATGCCGTATATCATAGGCTTTACTACCAATAATTTTTTCTAAAGCTGCTTTGTGTCTTGTTGTTCAGTATGTCTCCTCACACTCAGTCAGAGCTATTTATCCTACAGGAAGCACTGACATACATGATAAGCAACCTTGTGTATTAGCATATAAAAGGGTTATTTCATGGGCACAAGAGGCCAGGGAGGCTTAGATGCATCATTTTTTATGTATTTATGTACAGGTCTCTTTGCACTCATTGATTATTTGAAGAGGAAAACGTCCACTTTAGTCTAAAAGGGATACAGCGATGCTAAAGTGCTTGTAGCATCTATGATTGGTGAGTATTTATCTGTGACGTTTTGGCACTATTAGAACGCCAATTACAGTTTGGTGTGAGCAGATAAAAGGCTTTTAAAGCAGACCTCAAAATGAATAGGCTGGAAATGGATTGTCAGAGATTCTTCTCTCAAATATTGAGGTTTCTTCTGCCAGTGAATGGCTGCCTTATCATTAGAGTCAGAAATAATGCTGTGCTAAAGTTCTTGGTTTAATAGTTTATCTGTGTAATAGCTCTACCTGGGTTTTTCTTTGTGTTTTTAAAGGTCTAATGGTCAGGTTTCAAAATCCATGAGTGATTTTTTTATGCATGAAGATAATATTTTGCTTTGTCTGTAGTCATCACAGGTTGTACACTATCTACTTATTTCAGTATGTGATATCAGATTTGAACTTTGTTGATTTCCTCAAATGTCTGATCAGCTTCTTTCCCTGTAAGACAAAAAACAAACATCAGTTTTTTTTTTACTTTTGCCCTGTTTGAGACTTGCAAGGAAGTCACAATCCCATAACATTTTTTTGTGCGGTTAGTTCTCTCAAAGGTTCTTCCCCTGGCCAATGATGTTATTCCTCTGCCCATATCTATGATAGCCAATAAGATCTACCACAATGTAAAACAACTGCATAAGCACATCAAACAACCACGCATACACACAAACACTTACCTCGCACTTTTATGCAACATTACGGCCTTTGGAGACTTTTTCAGAGTGTGCAGACATGAACCAAGCGTGTGATTATTTCCCCCAAGCTCAGTGAACTGCATGCAAAACTTTGCTCTGCATGCTCTTCTTTTTAGCAATGAGTGGGCGGGCATAGTCACAGTGGAAACCTGAATAATTGGCCACTGTGGCACAGTCCTCATCTGTGTTAATTCGACTGTGTGTGTTGTTGCTGACCAGGTCCGAGATATTACTATGACCGATAAACATTTTGACACAGAGTGGATAGAAGAAAAGTTACAATGTGAATGATAAATGATTTTAACTGTCAAAGAGAGTAGCAGCAAGGGCTGTCTTCACACTTACTCGAGTCAAAGATTGTGGTCAGGGTACGCCCTGAAGAAGACTGTGAGGAGGTTTTATTTTGTATTGTTTTCACTTGCTATGCTATGAATTGTTGAAGGCTTTTCCTTGACTGAAGTGTATGCCGACTGCTGACTCTGACAGGACATTGGGTACAGTTGCTTGACAAAATCAGAAATAACATGAGCTAAAGAATACAGACATACCTCAAAAACTTTTCTCTTTTCATTTTTATTGACATAGAAAACCAAACTGCTTTCACACACTATCTGGAGCATCCAAAAAGACATAATGCAAAGTGTAATGAGCACACATAGTCTCTGTATTCTTGATACCATTGGCCCTGCATTAATGTAGCTGAAACGAAACTACAGTTTGCTTTCAACCTTTTGTTTCAAAATCTGTTCTCATGATCCTATGACATAGGAAATACCTTAACATTCTTTTCAAGTTGTTATTTTCTGACTTTTTAAGAGTTTGAAGAGACTACAGGAAAGTGAATGGAGTAGAAAATAGGGTGAAAGTGGGAGCGATGAGGTCGAAGGCTTCCTGCGATGGACTTGGGACCCACAGCTAGCATAGTCGTACCTAAAGCGGGGGCCACAAAATGCCTTTAGGGAACAAAAAGTATATTAATTTCATGCATTATTATAAAATTGAAAACAAAAAAAGGAGTTTGATTTTTTTGAAAATGTGCAGACCAAAACATTTTCAAGTGTTTTCAACTTTTTTTATGATGTCACTTAAGTCTCATAGTGACTGAGCCAGGATAACGATGACAGCAGTCACAGCAGATTAATTTATTAGTTTTTCTGAACCAGCAATTGTATGTAACCACAAATCTTATGCATATTATCTGTTCCTCTTGAACCTGGGACACAATTAATTTACTTCCCAGTCAAAGTAAAGCCTACAGACTCGCCACATTTCTCCAAACTTCAAACCTTGTTTTGACCTTTTCAGCTGATTTTACTTTTTTCAAAGCAAAGACAGGGAAGTTGCACCAGCAATTTCTTCTGTACTGATTAAGCAATGAAAACATATTCTCTTGATATCACAGCAAGATTTAAGACTCTACAAAGGATTCTAGTTTAAGTTTATGTTTATTGATCCCAGTAAGATAATAATACATTCCACGACAAAATCACTGCAACAAAAGTATGACTTAAATGAACAATAGTTAACCAAAAGTGCAAATATAAGGTCTATCAAAAATATACATACACCTTTACAAGTTATTATGATTAACAGAAAGACATAGTTGTGATCATCCAAAATAAAGTAAACAAAGCTACAGGGTTGAAAATTCAATACAGATACAGAAGATAAATGATTGATACATATAGATACAATAAAATGACAAACGACTGGGTCATTGACAGCTGAGCTGACTGATATGAAGGACAACATGTCCACATTTCCATTTAAAAAAATTAGCATGGGCTTCTCTCTTTTGTTCGTTCCCCGTCTTCTTTTCCCTTTTCTTTGCTCCTGAAATATCAACGTCTAGTCTTCTTCTTTTCCCTTCTTATAAACATCCTCCTTGTTGCCTGTTTTCGATCAACCAACCAAACATTTTGATACTTGCCTGCTGCTGCGGCCCTATCAGCAACACTGGGCATGACACTACCAACATCTGTAAAGTGGTTGCCAGGTTAGTCAGAAACATGTAATGTCAGAAAGGTCACTCACTGCAGTCTATTCGTCACTCACAGTCATTTGGGGGGCCCCCTAATGGCGGCGGGGCCCTACGCAGCCGCTTAATTGGCGCACAGGGAGGGCCACCTGTGCTGTTAAGTATATCACCACAGCAGGAGGTCAACAGTCTTTAGCACTGCTACTTTTGGGGTCATGGGCTTAAAAGTCTGTAATGATGGCAGTAGTAGGTAGTTGAACATTCGACCAAGAAGTGGTTAAAGAGTGGATCACCAATTATGACTTTAGACAACCAAGTCTGTTTTCGAGTTACATGTTCCACTGTTTTGACCCATGACAGAACCAGTGTAGTCTTCTGAAGCTGTGGCCAAAGTGTTGTGTCTGTGTTCACATGTTCAGCTGCACTCTAACAGTGATATTGTATCAGGCCTGAAACACCAAGTTTGGTAGCCTTTACCAATTAAATTCACTTTTGTAATCTCGTACGCTGTTGGCTTGTGTTTGAATGTGTAAGCACAAGGATTTCTGGGAGAAAAACCCACCAGTCCTACATAAACTGGATTTGAACGTGTTACCACAGGGAATCACCACAGGCATGGGAAAAAAAAACCCTGTGAAAAATGTTGATGTCATTATTTTAGGAACCCGTCCTGTTTTGCATAAATAAAGTCATTCTCCTTAAATTTCCTCTGCAGTGTCTCTGTTCCTTCTGCAGTGAGAAATTAAATTGAACTAACAGTTCTTGCTGACAGGCAATAAATAACTTAGCACCTCTGTATGACTAAATGAATTGATTTCCCTGAGCAGTGAGTCATTGGACACATTTCATTTTCTTCAAGTTTCAGACTGTTTTTCTCAACAAAGTAGAGATGTTTAATGATAGATGTGGTTTGTTTTGATAAAATGGGCTGTTCGTCATTTGACAGCCATTTTCTGAGTTGCAGGAAATGTGAGCACATAGAAAGTTGATTGTATTTAAAGGACAGATGTCTTCAGATGATGGTTGGGAAAAATAGATTGTTCAAGGTGTTACATAGTGCTTTCACAGTTGGCGTTTTGGACTAGAAAAATGGATCCTTTTGTTTCCTCGAATGGAAGAAGAAGACAGTTGTTAGAGGCGCAGATGTGCCGTACATCTGTTCACTATTCACTTCATTTGGGTGGATGAATGCTTGCCGTTTTTCTCAGATATAAGTAAGCTTGGCTGCATCCTTTTGAAAAATGTGAAGTGGATGATTGTAAGTTTTGTGCTTTTTGGAAGAGAAGGGCTCCTTTTTTAGTCACATCACAAAATCCCTGAAAGAGATTCAAACATTTGATATTCCACTCCAGTGTAGTATCTGCATTTTGAGAAAATTCCTCCCCTCCACTGGCTCCTCTGACATCTGACTTTCATATTCAATGCGTGCTCTCTCCCCGCGTGGGTTTTCCCCTCCCTTCCACTCCGGGGTCTGCATTTAAATGGTGCATTAATACCATCAAACAAGCATTGAAATTCTGGCGTGTAGACCCGCCAGCCAATAAAGCAAAATGCTTTTGAAGGATATCGGAGACATCAGCCAGGGATGGATGACCTCGCACAATCAAATCAGCATAATCAAATAAAATATCACAATATTACATCAAAGCCGACTCCCTACGCGACAGCAACTGCAACGCAATCAACAAGCTCAATCCTCCGGGTATCGGTGCTTTCGCACACAAATACTGTGTTTGAAAGCCTGAAGTGAATATTTTACAGCTAATGGAGTATTGTGTGGCTTTTTAATGTCCATGTAATCTATGGTTAATCTTTAATTAGTAAACATGAATGATTCCCCCTGAAATAAATATGCAGACTGCAAACCTAATCTATAATAGTATGCAAAGATCTAGCCCTCCTTTGAGAATTAAGGATGATGGCACCCAAGATAATTATGAGAGCATGAGATTATATTTCTTTTACTACATCAATAAAGCAAAGCACTCTGAAGCTAATTAGAGTGTAATAACTTTAAAAAGGCTTTCATGTCAAATGAAATACATCATTTTATGCAAAAAAAGGAAACTGTAACCACACCCAGCGCAAATAAATGCAACAAAAGCAAACTAACAACTTAGTTTCACTGGCAGAATCACCTGAATCACCTGACTATAGTCACCTTTGCCTGTTGACACTGTGACAAAGTCGTCGTTTTAATTGAATCTTTGCCAAACAACATGGAGGTTCTTTGTAGTTTTAGGTTCTGTACTGCAATCCAGGAAATGGCAGCAGCAGCTCCTAAAGTTTCTCAAATCGTTCAGACCAAACTGATCATACATTGCTAGCACTGGCACTAACGTCAGGGGAAAAGAAAATTAAAAAAAACAACAACAAAATTTACAAACTAATGTACAATATCTGATATTGCTTCCAAGATGCCTCAACAGGCTCCAACCAGTTCTGAACATTACCTAAGAAATAACTATAATGTCCTTCACAGAAGTCAGATACAACCCACAATGGACCTGAATCACATTATGTAATTGAGCCACATTTATAGCATTAAAGCTCCTGTGAGAAACTTTTGGGTTGTGTTGAAGGTTGTTTTCTCTTATAAAATAATATCTTCTTTTTTTTGCTTTTATAGTCAAAACTTTATCGCTCAAGACATTACCCCCATATAAAATGCAAACAAGGCTGTTGAGGCTGCATGTGGTGACACCTACCCCTCTGCCAGTGGTAATGAGCATTTAAATTGCTCTGTAGAAATTAACTGTCCAGTTGCTGGTGGTCTTGTTTTTTTTGCAGATACTGTAGAAGCAGAAGTTAATATAACATTTGGTTTTCTTCATGACAACACACACACACACACACACACAAACACACACACACTCATACACACACAAGAATATTCACAAAAGCTTTAAATTAGAGTAAACCATACAGAAAAAAAGTTCATTATATCAAGGATTCAAATTTTTGCATGACTAACAATTGTGTTTCTGAAACACTATAATTGTTCAAGGGTTTCCTGCTATGCATTAAATAATCTTTTGTCATACTAATAAAATTTCCTATCAATATGATACTGATTTGTTCATTTTCCTGAATGCCAATTGGCCATATTATATATAATTCGAAAGAGTCCAAACTAAACTACAGCAATATTTCTCCATTATGTTCTAACTTTGAAACTTTCAGTATTGTGGAGTGAAGTTGAATTCCATTTAATTCCCCAATAGCTGAACTTCTGACACTAAAATATGAATAAACAGCCTATTATGAACAAGGCTTAGTATTCTGTAGTGAAAAACAAACTGGTCGCAGGGAGAAAAATAAACCCTAAAGCTGTTCCAAATCCAGTTTCTTAAAGTCATCACACTTTCTGTGAAGCTGAGCTTTAAACAGCTGTACGGTTATAGTCCCAGCTGTCCTATGAACGGCAATGGACCACCAAACTGTCCCCTCGACGGATGATGGATCACAGCACACAGCCCTGCTAACTCACACTTTTTATGATGCTAGGTGAAGACTACACCATTTGTGCTGGGGTTGGAAGACATTGAACTGTCAAATCCTGCTGGGGTGCCCTTTATTTATTTTTATTTGGATGATTTATTTCCCTCAGAAGCACAGAAGGACTGAGCCGAGTAAATTACTTTTGTCAAAGTTGTGATAAAACTGTCAGATTGCTTCCCACCATCAGCTGGCAAGCAATTGTGTTACATAAGTAATTGTCAAAAGGAATGTCAAGAGAGGAGTATATTGCTCGGTGAGTTTCTGTCTTTCTTTCCATCAGGGCTTCACATCCGGTGCCTGCCTTTAATGGCCTGTCGTGTGTTTTAACTACATTGCAGCGCATGGCTCTCGAAGGTATGGCGTAGTCTGGATTTGAGCCAAAACAAATCTTTTTCAACCCTTTTTCATAATTTACTGAAATGTCACAACATCCTTGAACACAGGTCTCCCTTTTTTTGACACCTGCTTCAATCACACCTTTTGCTCAACAACTTTCAGATGCTTCGAAGTTCCAACGCTGGAGAAGATGATAAGTCAGGCCCATGATGTTCTCGCTCCACAATAGGCATGAGTCATCCACAAAAGCTTACCCCACACTGCCAATTCAACTCACAACATCCATACTCTCATCTTCTTCGTTGGTTGGTGCTATTTCAGATTTGCTTCTTGACAGCCTAATTAAACAGCCAGTGTCTGCATTATGCCATCCCAAACTGACTGTTTTCATCCCTGGCTCTGATAATGAGGGGATGTACTGCGAGTGTTTTTGCAGTTAAAACGCTATTTTGATGTGAAAACAATCAGAAGTAATGGTTTTACAAGCGAGAGTGGCATTTGAGGTGTCTCTCTCCTCGTCTTTTTTATTATATCTGCCAAGGGGGGTTAACCTTTTTTGGATGGTGTTGGTGCATTTATGTGTTGGCTGGAAAGAGCTCAGAAAAACTATATCTAATGTCCTTTACACTCAAAGCAAAAAATGCAGCATGGGGAAGAAAAGGCCATGTCTTTGTTGCTGTGTTGATGATGTTTTTGGGGTTTAAACATTACATAATGGAACAAGTGGACATTTGTTAAGTGCTAGAGCTTGATATTAAGTGTAATTTGGATTTTGCTTGTGGGCAAAACTTGAATCTTTAATGAATTGAGTTCCCCTGCATAAGATAAAATCATCTCTAACATGAATATAAATAAATGTCAAACTACTGTGTGAATTCACTCAGACACAGTACATGGATAAAAAATGCTGAAATGCTAATGACTCCCTCGTTATAGGACTATTTTTCATTTAATGAACTAAATAAGGAAATTTCAAGTAATGAGTCGCCACATTTGACTTTCACCTCTCATATGTCAGGTGAAAAAGAAGTGCAAATGAAATTCCTGACAGGGTGAGCAGGACCAGGGATGGGTATTGAGAACTGGTTCTTCTTAAGAATCAATAAGAAATGGATCAGTCCATCGACATCATTATCCTTTATTCCAAACGATCCCCTTTTTGATTCTTTACATTATGTTTAAGAAGCGAAACCTAACGTCAACTATTCCGCCCCAGCTACCTGAGATTAGTAGATAAACAACAATTTCTCAAGGAAGCTCTGACTCAGGATTTTCTGCTTGAAGTTTTTCTTAGGAAGCTGTAAAGCTGAACACGCAATGAATTGTACATTACTCCCTCACAAAAGATTCCTTTTGTATACCTTCAGCAAGTTATACATCGCCAAATGTACCAAAAATGGTACACAAAACATAGCACTTTCCTGATGCTAACGTAGGGGGAAATTACATCAACACGTTAGCGGTTAGCATTTATCAAAATACTCACAATTTTACAGCAGAGTTTCAACTTTTATTATGGAGACATATCACATTGACTTTTTGTGGGCCGTATTCAAAACTTGAAAATATCAAAATACTAACATTTGAGTGTTTTCAAACAGAAAGAGCAGGCTCATGGTTGACCTCAGCATAACTACGGCAAGCTCAAGGTTCCAAACGACTCAAAGCAATACAAAGTGGCCTTCTTCAGTCAATAACACATGACAAAGAAATACATAAGCACCACCAGTTGTTTTTTTTTGTTGTTGTTTTTTTTTTAACTTATTTTTATTCATTTACATCCAGAGATATTTAAATCCATTGATCAATTTCACATTTATTTACTTGTAAACTCAGTAAAGTGTTATTTACACAGAAAACCTTTAAAGTTGCTTATTCAGCAAACTCATTCGAGGAATTGATAAAGATGTTGATCAAGAATCAGATCAATACACAAAATTGATAAGAGCGTTGGTATCAAAAACATCTTAGCAATACCCATTCCTAAAAATGAAGGTGTCTCACTGTAAAAAATATTTTTCGATTTTAAAATTTAATTCATTATTACTGTATTTTGTATCATCACTGTATTTTTTCTTTTGGTTTTTCTTATCAGTTGTATTGTAGAAAAAAATTGCAACAGTATTATAAATGAAGTGTTCAAAACCCAAAAAAATCCTTATTCCATTTTCAACAAGTAATTCTTAAAAGTCATATGCCCATTGATGACAAAAGCTTTTGATTCTTTGGAAAGGTTGATATGAACAATAGCAAATGGTCCTGATTGTGAACTGGCCTGTCCAAAATCTAACTCAGCAATAATCTGTATTGTGTAACCAAAACTTCTGCCTCTTGATCATTGTTTCTTTTTCCTGCTCGACAAAAGGTCTTCTAAAGTTTTGTCATTGAAAGTTTGGTCATCATGTCTCTAATGTTAAAGCTTCCTCAGAAACAGTGAGGGATTTGGGGACAGATGTTGAAACGTCCTTTCTGTTTCGTTCCTCAGCGGGGACAGGTGTTACTGGGCCTGCTGGTAAATGGAGTCGACATGCTGGGTGGAGAAGAGGCGGCTGTTTATCTTGGTGTCCGAGCGCCTGAAGCTCCTGGACCGTCTCCAGCTGCCTGCAGAGGTAGGTTTCCTTCAAGTGTGGCTGTGTGTTTGCTGATGCCCTTTTCAAAATAATACACCGGAAAGCAATGTTTGCATATGTTATGGTTACAAATGAGGCTGCAACCGTTCGGTGCCATGTTGATGAGCACAAATGTCAAAGTCAAATGAGTCTGTGCTGTGCTGGTTGTCATGAGCTTGGGAAATGAACTATTTGTTTGTCAGAGGCTAAAGTAGTTTCGCGCAAATAACGATTTCTGCTGAATTAATCAAGCCAAGTTGGAAGTGAGTCCAACATTAATCAACATCGCCTTGCCACTCTTTTTTTTTAATCATGTCCAACCCAAACTAATCAGTAGCAGGCGAATGCAGCCCCCTTAAGATTTCACAGTTGAGCTTTATTACCATTTTTCCTCCAAAGATGAATTGACTATCATTTTGTGCAATTAAAGGTCATACGGAAGTGATGAGTCACTCCAAAAATCAACACGGTGAAACCAAAAGATCCATCATGAGCCATCCTGTATTCATAGCAAAGGTCCTTCTATTGTAGAGCAGCTCAATATTGATAACCTCACCTCAACCTATTCCACGGTGACTCATTAGTCACAGCGGTAATGATCTGTCATAATAGAGCAATCAGTGTCTGGAATGTGAGCGATGACTGAGGGTTAAAACATACAAGCTGTGATTTAGCAAGTGTCCCATCGAGGTAGGGTTGTTGGCTTTTTGGGCTCCAGAAATGACTGCCTTGACATTGATTTTTTCACTTCACAGAGGTAAACAAATGGCATCCAGAAACAGAGAGTGGGACTCAGTGTTTAGTCGCTTTTTAATTTATTTCTTTTAACTTATTTTAGATTGCTTAAAAGCAGGGCTTTGAACCAGAATTCTTTTCCCAAGCGGTTTGTTCAAAAACAGAAACAGCCTTTTAACGTTTTCGGTTTATGGTTCAACCCCCAACCACACATTCCTGAACCGGTTAAAACAAAAAATTTCATTCCTGAACCAGTTAATATCGTTCCATGTCAGCCATAGGGCTGTTATTTATCGAACAATTCACAAGGTCTGTGCATTATAGAAGCTACATCACTTATTATGGCCCCTGGTATTCAAGCTGCCTCACCTAGTCGTATTAATTAATAATTTTATGCATATTATACCTGGTTATATTGATAATCTGTATGAATTAAGACAAGAATAAATTCTGCCATGTCAGTTATTACTTTTAATTAATTATTTATTTTAATACTTATGATTATTCTGCACCATCTACTCTTCAAAAGTTTTCGATATGTCTTCCACAACTTTAGAATAGATTTTTCTCTTTCTCTTTTCGGTCATAGGTTCATATTTAATTGGACGTAAAAAAAAAAAAAATTATAACTTATCCATGCACGGGTTATGCATGATTCCAGTTAAAGACTTTTTTCTATTTTCTTTTTCTTAATTGATATATAGTAGTGTGAGAGGGTGGTTTTGGTTTTGGCTGCAGTTCATTTGTAATAATGTTGTAATGTTGTTAAGTATCTATCTATCTATCTATCTATCTATCTATCTATCTATCTATCTATCTATCTATCTATCTATCTATCTATCTATCTATCTATCTATCTATTAAAAAAAAGGTCCCATCAAGCTTTTCACATTGCTCAATCTGATACAGCTGCCAGTGAGATCATGTAACAATGAAAGTATCCTCTAACATTGGCAGGCAACTATAGCTGCCATTGAAATAATCTGGCTAGTTATCGATACCCATCCGTAGTAGTTTTGGGCTTGCTAGCTGTTTACAAAATTGCTTTAGCATCATTGATTCAGCTCACAACCACGACAAAGTTCATGTTAACAGTAAATTGTTTTCACACATTCTGAAAAATCTGAAAAAATCTGGCCCCACACACTGGCATGCCAGGGAAGGGGGAAGGCACATGAAGTGCATATGTTTTGGCTACATGACCAAGACATCAAGAATGGGAAAAAAATATCTGTATTATTATTATTAATTGTTTTCCATTAAAAATTTAAGTTTCTGGTTTTCATTTTAGTTCCAGGAACCGGTTCAAAGCTGCGCTTCGAAGTCATAACAGCCATGTTGGTTGGTCTATCAAAGCTTTATCATGCTAACTCCAGACTCATTACTCGGGTGCAGAGACAGCATAATAAAACGTGACTTAATCAAAAGCAAAGCAGGCCTCCAGAATAATGGCTCCCCACAGCTGAGTATGGGAAACAATCGGGCAGGGGCGACTGTTGTACTTAACCTCATCAAGGTCCTCATTTAGGTGATGGAGGACACTGACGCTGAGACGCAAGGGGCTGCCAGGGGGTTGTTTGTTCTTTTCAATTTAGGCTTGATGAAACGAGTCAGCAGTTTGGGGTTAATTACACGAGTGCTTTATTATATGCCGCTTTCATCTCCCAGTCTGTATTCAAAGTCAGCTTTTTTATTGTTTGTTTCATTTGCTTCCTCTAAAAATCCCCAAATTTCCTCTGATATCTGTGAATCTTGAACACAGAAGCTGAAGTTTCCCTTGCGCAGGTTGCACAAAGACCAGCTTTATTGCTCTGCGTTCACGTCAGGGTTTGAAATCTTCCCCAGAAATGATGTGTAAGTGTCTGTTTCTGTAATGGGTTATGCCATGGGAATGTCTCCATGGCAACATGGCAAAGGCGCCAGTACAGCTCGATGCCGCTCTCTGGGGAGTATCTGGGGAGCCTCTGCTTAGTGGGAAATGATGATAATAGCGCAGAGTGTTGGATAAAACTCAACCAGGGAAGACTAACCCCTTCATATTGCAGTGAAAGAAGACGGTGTTCATCCCTCTTTGCTGGCAGCTTTTAAAGCGGTTTTCGAGCACTGCAGCGCGCTCTGCATTCATCACTTTCATTTTAATAATTTCAAGAATCCTACAGAGGGCAGAAAGACACATTTCTCCTTTTCAATCCTTTGATATTTGCATTTTTGTTAAATTTTACTGTCAGATTCCTGCTTTTTTGAGTACTCCAACATCTGAAGAAACTAGGGATGTATGTTAGAGCTATTTTTACACTCTTGGTGGCCAGTAGGAGTTAGTTTTTCCATTTTTTCCCTCAGTTTTTTACCTCTTATGGGAAACATACCATGTAAAAAAAACATTAACCATATTTCAGCTTACACATTTGAGTGTCTGGAGTATTTCAATAACCACAAAATGTAAAATCAGACAACAGTTCTTTGTTTGTAATCCACCTCTGTTTGATAAAACTCAGTCTGATGGTCTGTTCAGTCATTTTCTGTCTGTTGAAGTGTAGTTTTTCCTTCTTATTGTAACCAGGCTAAGATGAAAAATGACTTATTGTCTTGTAAACCGTATCAACAATAACAGGTCTAGACAGGTGAATGTTTTCAGAAAATGTCTTTAGATAACATTTATTGTGATTTGGTGATATGAGTAAAGATTGATTGATTATATTTAGACTGAAACATGCTGTAAAGATGTTTCATTTAGACAACACAAGACTGTATTAAAAGGTTGTATGATGTGTCACCTCATGGGTAGTTTTGTATACCTGAGGGTTAGAAAGGCAAAGCTTTAGTGAAGAAATGTTGAGTTTCTATGTTTATTTGTGTGTTTTCATGCTTAAGGTTAATAAAAAGTAGTGAAACTAATGCCACTAATGTTGTTGGCAAACTGACAGAGTGTGTGTAGCAATCACATCCTTCAAGGAAGGCAGGGATACGCCTGCAGCAACTCTGGATTCTGTTCCAAACACGCTGTCAGGTTGTACATCTTCTGTTTTCCACCTCACAAAAGAACAAGTCATCAGGAGCTTTACACTTGGTGATTCTGTCATTTATTGCATTGGCTTTAAGTGGTCCTCTAATTTGGCACTCTTATGCTCAATACTAATACTGGCAGCAGCTTCAAAAACTTTTCAGCTGATTCATAAAATTTGTTTTAAAACTTGAGATGCTTTTCTTCCTTATTAGAATACTTGCGGCATATTGTTTATCAAGTTGCTTTCATGTTATTCTCCACTGTCATGGTGTAAAGCATCCACACTAGTGACATAATTTTTACACACCTGACAGTCATGATGGCTTATTCACTGCAAAGGACTCTCTTTGAATAGAATTGGCTTTCATGGGTTGTTTTTGTTGAATAAAGCTCTGTCGTCTGAGTTATAAATGATAATGATGAAATATTCCCTTAATCAAACATCAGTTTCGGCCCGATGTGTATCAAACAGCCTTAGAAGAAGCCGCCATCAGTGAACTTTCTGCATGTTTTGTTGAAATAGTTTGATAATCCTCTTTCATATGAAAGATATCTTTACCGCACAATTACTCACTCTCCGGTCTTTGAAAGTATCCTCGCTAGCCTGAAAGAAGATTTAACCCCTTGACTCCTCTTGTGGTGAGAAATCTCTGCTCCAACCAGATACCTGTTTATTTCCCACCGGCTCTGTGTTGCTCTTTTCCCAGCACTGATATAAGTGCACGTGAGCGTGTTGCTTGGTGTTAGATGTCGGATTCCTGCAGCTTAGAAAACACAGCTTTGTATTAGATCACAACTGTGCATGAATTAGACCAGCAGCGAGTATTAGGCACGGCGAAATAACTGAAGACTGAGACTCTTTGGAGTTGAAAATGTCACATTAATTTCAAACACATTACCCCCTGCTGAAAGACTTAATGAAGAAGCCCATTAGAATGTCATACCTGCTTACTGGTGAGTTTTGTAAAAGTTTATTTGACATGTCTGAGTCAATTACCAAAAGTCTTTGTGATAAGGAACTGCTCAGTGAACCTGAACCCCCACTTCCACTCAGGGAGCGCTCGGGTATTTTATACACGCCTGCGCTTTGAATAATTTCCAGGCAGAGATTCTTTTTTGGCAAGGCAGTCTATTTTTCCTCCTGCCAGCTTAAAGGTTTTGTCCTTGACGTCACTTTGCAAAGTGTGTGCAGCTGATACCAAAATAAAGACTTGAAGATCTGTTTTAAGAGGAGCCCGGTTGCTTTTTCAAGAGCCCATACATAAAGAGGCTGACAGGGCGAGGAGGAAGATGCAGTCGGTTAATGGTCTCGCCACTTTTAAACACAACAGAAAGCGTTCCCTGCTTTTCTTCTGAGCTTCCCTTTCTTTTTTTAAATGCACATTTTATTCCATGGTGCCACACTGTAAAATTATTCCTCATCGTTTTAAAGGGGATGCCCAGCTATTTTGAATTACTTTAACTTTAGAGGCGAGCAACAAATTCACTGGAAAAGATTTTTTTAAACTCAAGCAAAGAAACCAAAACTAGTCTGACTTTGACTCCTCAAAATAAAAATTCCAGGACACTTCATAAAAAACTGGAGTGTCTCATTTAAAGCTCCCCTAAGGAACTTTTTTGGATTAGTCCTTAATTACAGTGTTCTACAATGAATGAATCACATCCTGCTCTCTTTAACTGTCAGATTTGTCATCTTTCAATAGGGTGACTATATTCTAAAAACCTCAAAAGAGGACACACTACTCAGCCCCTTGGAGATACTGAATGTACACCAAGAGACAAAGTAGCTTCCTAACCCATAAATTTGAATATGACACTCAATTTCTGTTTGAAGTGAACATTTTCTATAATGTAAACTTAAATAGTGTATAGAAGTCAATTTCCACCAGGCAAAAATATAAAATTGAAAAACTTACTTCATTAAGATTTTTTTTTTTTTTTGCTCATATTACAAGATAAAAAGTCAAAATTTGCATTTTTTTTAAACTCAGAATTTCATTCTTGTTGTGTCACCAAATGTTTATATTATTGTGATGACTCAGGTCGGAAGTATAACCTGTAAAAGGCTGTAAAGTTTGTCCATGATGCAGTGAAATGTTGCATTACAAAAATCTACAAAGTATCAATCTGTTGGGAACCAAACTGGCAAATTTGCCTCTTTTAAAAAAAAAAAATCTTGAAGTGGCACTAATAGGTCGTTGTAAGTAAACAGTGTGGCTTTGATAGTTTTTGTCAGTCTGCATTGAGTCTGTTGGCTTCCATTCCCAAACAGCAGGGGGCGGTGTATTGCAAACACTCGTCTATCACAGCACTAAACTACAGTAGAAGAAGTCTACATTTGATTATACTTTTCCCAAAATTATTATTTTTTTTGCCAATTTTTCTTCTCTCTTCTCTTCACACTTTGGACGCTAGAAGCCCCGATTCGGCCACCATGTTGTCCACGTGTCTCCACCATGCAGTTTTAATTTCTCAGAGACGCACGGGGCTGAATTTTTTCTGTGTGAAAGAGCCCGCGCAAGGGGGCGAGGCTGCCAAAACGACATCATTTGTCTGCACGAAGCCACACAGACTTCTTGGACACGCAATGTGTTGTTGTTTAAAAAAAAAAGAAAATTGGTTTATTTTTTCAAAAGTACGATGGAGTATTAGGGCCACATTAAGATTTTTTTTTTTTGCTTCATATTTTTCTACGAGATTCAAGTCGAAATTAATTCCAATACTCATGATAATCTGATGCTGATGTGCTAAAAGTTGAAGTATCTCCTTGTTTTTAAAGCCCCAGTTAAAATATAATTTGACAAAATGCACCGTGGTCACCATTTCCTCCTCCTCGTTGACTGTCCTCAATGATATTTCGACTTTAATGTTGTAATAAATTAAGTCATTATTTTCGACTTTAATCTCATAGTAAAATAATTAATTTCAACTTGAATCTCGTAGTAAAATAATTAATTTCGACTTTAATCTTGTAGTAAAATAATTAATTTCGACTTTAATCTTGTAAAATATGAAGTGAAAAAAAAATTCTTAATGTGGCCCTAATACTCTGTCATACAAAGGCTAATGGTATTGAAACAATGATTATATGACTGACTTGATCATCTTCTCCTTATAGAGCCACTAAATATATGTAATATGAGGCAGTACATTGCCCTCACTGACACCACATAACCTAAATAACACATCGTACCGAGCCATGTGCAGCTGTTTTTCTCCTAGTATGTTTTCACCATGTGCGGTTTCTCCTGTCATGTGTGATGCCATCATAACTTTTAAGTGAGTTATGTTTTTAAAGCTCTTGGAAGAAGCTTGGCAGTGCTTGCAGACTGACTTATTCACTTTCTATATAATGTATCAACCATATGAGGGACTTGCACTCCTGTACGGTTTTTACACTGAGTTATTGTGACTACTGTCCCACTTGTATTAAATCCACAGCAGTCATTTTTATTCGTCAGCTCTCTCAGGGTGGAGTCTGTCTCTCGGTGGACGTGGAGCGTTTCATGTCCTCCTCAGACACACTGCTGGAGCTCTGGGACAAACACCGGATGAGTGACTAAGAAAACAATTCCCCTGGATATGCCTGTAGTCTCGCTCTTCCTCTCTGGCACGCTCTCTCGGTGTCTCTCCGGGGCTGAATCACATTTCTCTTGCTTCCCTCCGATGTGTCTCTGTCATATATAGGAGCACGGGCACATGAGCACACACAGAGGCGCACTCTCACTCTTCGAACACACACACACACACACACACACACACACGCAGGGTCTGACAAATCCTCCCTTCTGCCAAAAAGTCGATAAATAAATGCATTGTCTCTTCACTTTCTGCTGCTGGCATCAGCCTGTCTAAATTGTCTGAGAAGGCAGTGGAGTGTGAAATTGAGTTCAGAACTGTACGCTGTGCGAGGGGGCACAAGATGAGTGTATGTTTGCTTATTTATTCATATTGCAGGAGCATTCGGGGGAGCGTTTGCAAAAGAGGGTCAGTTAAACACGTTGAGGTGTTGTTGGTGGATATGTGACAAGTTAAAAGCAACTCTTTGACTTTGGCAGTGACATTTTGTCCTACATGGGGAACAAAAAGTTCTTCAGCTTAGAGGTAAATGAAGCTTTTTGCATTGGATTTCACAGCAACATTGTGTCCGGTAAGCCTCTAATCCAGTGCCTCTTTTTGACGGATCCAATTATTGTTCTAAATGCCATCCACACTGACACTCAGTAGTTGCATACAAAGCAAAAAAGGTAATTTTACTTGAATCACTTGGTAGTGACTGAATAACTTCACAGTGATTTGCACTCTCCCATTTCAGAAAAGATGAATTTCTTTCCCAAAGCCAAAGAGTTCATGTGAGAATAATAGCACCTGCCCACACTAATTTGCCAAGAACAAATGATTTTGCTTGAGAATGTAACTTTTGTGCTGCTTTCCCGAGATTTAATCAGAGGTATTACGCAAACCTTCCCTTCCTCAGCTCTTTTCTTGCCACTCGGTGATGAATGTGTTGTTACCGGATGATGTATGTTTATAGATTGTGGAGGATAACTGCTGTTTTGAAGAGTTATAGCTTCTCCTCACATCACAGAAAAGTGCCTGAGCGCAAAAATCATTCAGGGATTTCAGGTTCGTCTCTCACTTTCACTGAGCACGACACATGATAAATGTGAATTTTGTTGAGAGAGAGAGAAGAGAGAAACAAAAAACCCATTCCTTTACTTTGTTTCCAGACTCTGCCTGTCTGGATGTCAGTCTCTTCTGCAGAGCCTGGCACTCAGAGGGAGAAAACGATTCACGTAGTACATTTTTTAAAAGATTAGCAGTGGTTGAAGTGTCCTTCACTGTCACCAGAATCACAAGCGTGGAGGTCATCCTCTTGAAGTTTTTCATTTTAGAGTGACAGAAATTGTAATGGCAGCATAAATCCAATCAAAGTCTTTGCATTCTCAGCATTTCATGTAAGAACCGTGCAGAGGTCAACTGGCAGCAGAGCCTCCATTTCTGCAGCGCTCATACATCCATCCACTATAGCTCTAATGTTTTACAAGTGGCTGTGACCCTTTACACCAAAGCAAGTGCTACCTAAGAGTCTTCAGCAATAACTATCTTGACTGAAATTTACAAATGCACTTCAACTTTAACTTACATGTCCACATGGAGAGCTTAGTTACAGTCAAAGGATTGAAAAGGCCTACAGAAAAAGTTCAGAAAGAGTTAAAATGTGATCCAATTCTATAATATGATAAGAGGTTTGTGCTTCTCAGGATCTTAGGATTTTTTTGCAGGTAATGTGGTCCTACTTGTCTCATTGAACCCTGACCTCCAGCTCGCACTGGGTTGACTGCAGTTGAGTATGAGGTAGTTAGAATAAACTTTAGCACCTCTACAATTCTACAATTTTACAATTTGATTTAGCAGACAATTTTGTCCAAAGCGACATACAACATAAGCAAGAATTAAGACTTGAGGAGGAAACCTTTATAAATGCGATAAAGTGCTACTAGTTGAATGGCCACAGGTGCCGCCATCTAGTGCACCAAGAAGTGATGTTAATAATACAAACAAAGCGTTTTCCCCTTTTTTTATATATATATTCATATGCCCTGAAACATTCCACATATTCAGTATCAGAATTAATCTAAGTCTAAAAGGGTGGACTGCTCACTCTTAGGAGGGTCTTTTACCCCAGTGGAGGAGTCTGTGTCTTAAGGCCATGTCCACATGTAGTTGGGTATCTGTGAAACTGCATTTGTTTTTATGCTTAGGCCTGTTATCCACAAAAAAAACCGCAGTTTTACTTTACTAAAAACAATCTTTTCTGAAAACTCAGATCGAAGAGAAGATTTGGGAAAACTGCTGTGTCATGTTTCCACCAATAACTTGAGATGTTGGATCTCAAATGTCACACATTGCGACAAAAAGCCTTGATGTCACATACAGTTGTGCCTAAAAGTTTCATCCCCTCCAGCAGAATTTTCTGATTTTCTGACCTTTTCTCAGAAAATATGAATGAAAACACAAAAACCTTTCTGTCACTCATGGTTAGAGGTTGGGTGAAGACATTTATTAACAAACAACTGTGTTTGCTCTTTTTGAATCATGACAACAGAAACTTCAAAAATGACCCTGTTCATTTTTCTATACACATATTGATTACAAGCAAATAGATCACAGGTGAGGGTGGTTACCTTTCGTAGACATTCAAACACATTTGTGTTAACTTTTGTGCATTTATCAGGCCGAAACCACCAGAGTTGTGTAAACTTCTTAACAGGGTCATTTTTGAAGTTTTGGTTGTTATTATGATTTAAAAAGAGTAAACCAATTTTTTTTTTCAATAAATCTCTTCACCCAACCACTAACCATAAGTGGTGGAAAGGATTTTGTATTATCATTCATATTTTCTGAGAAAAGGCCAAACAATCAGAAATTCTGCAGGAGGGTGTAAACTTTTGGGCACAACTGTATATGCGACATAAAGGTGAGCAGAAATGCTGCAGGTGTCAAGTTTAATATTGATGTTATTGGCGCCATGTTTGAATCTCTGGCACAATAGACAGAATGATGGGGCCTAGTTGGGCATTTTGCGTTTTTTCTCCCTCCTTTCTCCGAGTATGTTCCCCCACTCCATCTAATGAAACAGGGCGCTAGGAAAACAGCAAACCAATGGTTTTCCCGCTCCTGTCCTCCCCATGTTTATGTTTCTTGAATGGGATGTAACGGGATTCTTTTGTTCTGAAACACATGCAATAGCAAATAAAGTGAATCTTGAACCTTGAAAAGGCTCTACAGTTGAAGAACAATTGAAGCATTGGTGCATCTTTAGGTGTCTTGGTTGTGTGTGGTGGGTTAGCGGAGGTGTTTGATATTTGCCGACCCCTGCCATATTTCCTCTGTTAGATTGACGGGCTGTATGTCCCTGAATACTGTGAGTATATGTTTTTATTCCCACTGTTAATGGATATATTTAATTTCTGAGTATAACATTCGACACAATGTATCCTAGACTTGAGGCTGTGTTCGAAACCTCGATAAAGTGTGTGACCATGCCTGCCTGGTAAGAGAAAGCTTATTTTATGTTAATCACACCACCTTAAGGACATTCTGGCCTGTTATCTACTTTAAGCATCTGCACTCATTAACTGAGTAAATACACAATTACTGTCATAGTGATTAACGCGTCATGGGGACCAGTCTTTTCAGAGAGCTACCATTTACCATTTTCATGTTACCATGACACACAAACTACCGTACAGATTATCCAAGAGAAGTCGTTTGCCCTTCTCTGAAATGCGAAGTCGTTCTAATGCTAATGCTAATGATGTAATTAGTTGTGCTTGGAAAAAAACACACAAAACAGAGAGACAGCTCTCTTCATCCAGGGCTGTAATGCCTTCGTCTGTTTAATTTCCATAAGCTGTCACGTTGAATGGAGAATACATTCGTCTTGACTGGCTTCAGGCTCGCTTTTGAGGTGTAAATTTGAAAAATGCAAAGCACATAATGAACGGGAACTGGAGGAGCAGATGTTGGAGAATGTTCTTTAAACATATGATCTACTTTGATCTTATCTGTTTACAGACGAAACCATGCTGTTATTGTACAAAATGCCATCACTTTCCACAGCAAAGCCCTGCCCGTAAATGTCACCCATTCAGAAATGACTGTCGGCGTTCACTTTAACCTTTCAGTTATTTGTTTGAACTCGGCCTCACGCGGTATTACGACAAAGCTGTGAAGAGAAGTGATGCAGCGTCAAAAATGTTATCAATATAATCCCTGAAGCTTTTACTTTTCAGCTAACTTTCTCAATTTAAAGCCAAAGTCTGTGCTCTTTCTTTGGGTTTCCCAAAGCCATCAGCTCCACAGACACTGTTCCATTAGACCACAGCCTGCCAGTAACAACCCTGAAGTTACTCCAATCAATATTTCAGTGCTGAATGGCAAGTTCGTCTTTAAACAAAAATAATTTTCCTTGACAACCTGAACAACTGTTAAAGCCAGTTAGAGAAGGTTTGCCCTCCTCAGGGCCCATTAAAAGGGTTTTAATGAGGGGAGAAAGGAAGGAAGCAGTGGACCCCCCACCAGCTTTTGATACAATGCACTGTCACCTCATTAAATCCTGATGGCGTTCAGCAGTACTCCAGGACACTTGTGAGACCCAAGTGTTACTCTGCGGACCCTCCTTCGCTGTGGGGGCACTGCCGAAGGGAGGGGGGCCGCACGTACCAGCTGGACTTGGCCCTAGACGGTGATAATGGCCTCCCTGCTTCTTGTTCACATCACATCCTTTGTCACTTTAAACTGCTCGGTAATGGCCTTTATGGCTCGCCATGAATCGTGCAGTAAAAAGAGGTTTGGAGGCCACTCAAACTAAAAAAAGTACGAAGAGTGGGAAGATGAGCTGGAAAGTTTTCAAGGAGGGGGGCTGATAGGGTTGTGCAATAACTGGGTTGGTGCGCTCGAGAGATGGCGGCAAATGCTCACACAACTTGTCAAGAACATCGAGGGGAGAACATCAGGATTTGAGCAGAAATGATGCTCACACTCACATTTAGCATTACTTACTAACAACATGAAGCTACAGGAAAAGAAGCTGTCCCTCTGATCTTGTCTCATCTTGGTGTGATGGATAATCTAATCCTACTTTTAAAAACCTCATTTCTATCACTCACTAAATGGCAAAAAGACTGTGCATCAAGCTTTAACACACTTTGACTGACAACTATCAGATATCAGTGATAACAAGCATTAAAACTGATTATACATGGGGCATCAGTTGGCTGAGTAGTTTATTCAATCACGTGTCCCCAGTGCAGAGGTTGGACTCCTTGTTGCAGTGGTTTCTAGTGTTACTCCCAGCATTTTTCTGTCAAATAAAGGCACAAAAAAAGAATGTAAAAAAAACAGTGTGTATAATAGTTGGATACAGAGTATCTGCATGTTTCAGTAGGTCAAATTTAAGACTTTATGAACTTTTTAATACCCCCTCGAATGAACTTTGACCAAAAATACTATAAACACAGACAATGGTTGCATGTAGATAACAAATTATATCAGTAGCTTGTACAAAAGTAGCCTCCTTACATCTTTTTAAAAAATCCTGCGGGAAAGAGAAAAATATATGTTACATTATCTTGTCCTTAAGACCTTTGAGTAATGTACTCAAGACCAGCATTCACAATTTCAAATTAATTCAAGACGTTTGAAGTCCTTCATTTTAGATACATGAATTTAAGATTTTTTTTAGGATGAGTGGACACCTTATGGATAAACATATTATTTTGATATATTTATATCAAACTAAGAAATTTGGATAAGAAAGAATGAATGGTTCAATCAATCAATTGATCAATACTTAAAGAAAAAATAATTGAAAAACTGGCATATTTGCGAGTTTTACAGCGGCAAATATGCCAGTTTTTTTGTGTGTGTAAAAAGTGACAAATTTGCCACTTTGTATGCTCAGAAGTCCTGGATGATATGATGATGCACATGTGCTGCCATGCTTGAGAGATGCAGAGACAATAACCATGTCTATGTCATGTCGTGTGTCCAAATTTTTATATTAATGTGGTGACTCTGGGCTAAAACCAGTTGTATAACCTGATAAGGCTGTCAAGTCAGTACAAAAATGCAGTTAAACGCAAAGTGATAACAATCTACAAAGCATGAATCTGGTTGGAACAAAACTTGCAGATTTGCCGCTTTAAAAATTCTGTTTTTTTCTAAGTGGCCATAATACGCTATCATAGGGACAAGCACTTAAAGTCTTTTAGACCAAACCAATTTCAAAATAATGCAGTCTTTATGCGCAAACAGTTAAAATAGTTTTTTATGTGACCATTCTTGGACCCATTCACTAAATGATTCCACAAGACCGCTAAACCACACACTTAATGTTTAGGGCAATAATTCCAAAGACATTTTGATTTCAGATATGCTTGTGTGATGAAAAGTGACTGTTTCAGTTTTCCACTTGGCTGTGAGTACACTGTTGTGTGCTCATAACCTGTGTCATCCAGTTGATGGCACTTGACAGTCTGCTCCTTTCATTGGTTATTCCAGGTATTTCGTCAGAGGCAGTCGGAGTAGGACTTGTTAATATTTAACATGTTTAATTAATATTTATGATTCCTGGTTGAGGGGGCTCTGAATTGGTCCGATGTCTTGTCGATTCAGCAAATTTACACCATATAACTGAAGATAATTTGTGCACCGAATGGGTTAAAAGAAGCTTCTAATCAGGTCATGCCCCCCAATTAGTAGAAGAGGCAACTTGGGCCCTGAATCTGACTTGAAATCATCTAATGCAGCTACAAACTGGATTATGTTCAGCTCCAATGTTAGCATCCAGGGATATTTGAACTGACAAACTGAAAAAATGAATAAATCAACACTTATATCTTTGAGTCCTTCTACCCAGAGATTTATCAAACTGCACTCACAGAGTTCAAAAGTAAAAATTCATATCCATACGAGAAATCAATAATGCAGAAGAGTCAGCAGGTTTGTTTTCTCTGTGTTTTCAGAGGTCGTAAAAGTGTCAGTCAAGAGTCACAGCTTTCAAAACCGAAGAACATAACACATGGCAGATTTTTTTCTCCATTTACCTCAATAAAATCTTTGAAATAACTCTACTTTGAAGCGCAGATGTCTCACTAAACATGTCGCAGAAGAGATAGAGAAATTAGATTCTCATTCCTCATCCTTTCCCTGAAATACATCATTTCCAGCAGTGCGGCGTTTGTTTCAGAGTGTCTGGGGACAAAAACACTTAAGTCTACTTGCTTTGTGTTTAGCTTTTGTGAAAAATATACCGTTGTTTTTGTTTAGAAATATGTAAAGTGACCCAGCTCCTCAAATTAAGAGGTTCTCAGCTCCGAGCAAAGCCTTTGCTGAAAACAAGCGTGAGCAAATCATGTCACCGTTATGAGCCTATATTGTTTTTCAATTTGAATTAGTGCCTAAATGAAGCATTATGATACATGCACACAACCTCGTGGTTTATTATCCCAGCTTTTTCTGCACTTGCTGTTATTTTAATCACATTGAAGCGTGGTTTAAGCCGAATAATAAAACAAACAGGGAGGCTGATTTCAACAGCTTTCATTTTTCATTTGACTCAACTGGGAGGTATATTTAAGTGGGGTTTCTAGCCCCTATGTGTGTCTGCATGCAAGTTTAAATTATACTGCTGAATATCTTGAGGCAATCAAGGCTTAGCGTTGCCATGCTGTGGACTTTTAGATATGTAATCTGTCTATAACTGTCACAATTTTCAATGCAGGGACACCACATGAGCTTTGTTGGTCTCTGTGGTTTATTTTTTTCACCCAGCAAGAGCAGAGCAGCTTCATTTTTCCTCATAATATTGAACAAACGTTGAACTTCTTGTCGATGAAAGTAAAAACCATCCCCCTGGAAGTAAAACTTCAGGTCTTTGAGTGATGTAGGTGGCAGAAACCTGCACTGCACCTACTGCTCCAAAATCATCCCAAAAAGGAGTATTCTGGTGTAATTTGGAGCTCACTTTCTGCTTTCTTTGGCTCTTCTACATCACTACTGCTGTGCATCTTGTCGTCTCTGCTTTGGTTTTGGTTGAAGGTGTCCCAGTTGTAAATGATAACCCATTCAAGCTGTTTGTGTCAAATCTAGTTTTTTCGTGCTAATTTTATGAGCTACAGCTGGAAAAGTGGGTCTGTGTGTGGGCTTGACAGCAGCGTGATTGACAGAAGTCAGGTCTTAATGAGACCACAGAGAGTTTTTGGTTTCATTTGGAAGATGAAAACTCTGATTTCCAGGTCAGTCAGCATTCCTCAACCTGAGCATTAATATGAAAAGCCTCAAAGCGTGCTCAAAATGTGAAAATGTATGTGATTTATGAAGGTGGTGCAACTTTTCATCAAGTGGCCTCTGATTCACTGCTGTCATGAGGTGATGTTATTCGATGTTATTCAACTAAACTTTAATGACTCAAGGTTTCAGGTATTATTTCAAAGATGATTTGATGACACTTGATGATTAATGAGTATTTATTAATACTTTCATTGTTGTCACATAGAGGTGAAAGTTATCAGTCTAAACCAAGTGGCAAACTCCGGTCTGAAAGTATAAGGCAATGAAGAAGCGTTCAAATCTGCTGTTGAAGTACAGGAAGTCGCATACACACCAAGCCAAGAAAAGTGGTTTTCACAGCAGAAAGAAACGTCTTTACAGCCTGGAGCAAAAAATATCTCCAATCTAAATCATTGATTTTGCCAACGTCACACACTGTACCTGGATGAATTTTTTACTTGCTCAGCAGTTTGGAAGATATTAGAGACGAACACGAGATCGCCCATAGCTGTTAGTGTGGTGACCCAAAGCCCGTTCAGTTTCCAATATGGCAGTATTGCTTCAAAACTCTGTTTCAGAAACAGACAGATGAAATCACAGAGACTAGGTCCATTTATCATTAATCATTCATATCATTAAAGTCTGAACTCACAGCCCTATTTCTATCACTCATCTGATTTCAATCAAAACACTGTTCCTCAGTCCAGACAGTCCTGAGGGTTGTCAACATGGATGTTAAAATGATAAACAAACAACACAAAAAAGTTAAAGACAATACAGATCACAGACAGCGGTTATGAAGATCATTTGTACAGCTGGTGTAGTTCGAATGTAGCCTGTAAATATTTTAGAGCATGTCTCCTAAGGATGGCTTCTGCAGAAGGGATGCATGTTCATGTTTTACGTACAATAGTAAGCGTACCAAGCTAGAACCATAGAATAGAGGTATGATGAACAACATAACTATGTCAGTTACCCATATGAAGAGTACTGTGGGACTCATTGATAAATAAACATGGTACCACACAGTAACATGTAACAAGTACCATAGTGTGCTTTCTCGTGCTACTGCCCAATGCACCATATTATAAGAGAGCACTTATTGTGAGAGTGTACTATGGTACTCGTGCCGCTGTGGTACAACCATGGATCTTTCACCTCAGTGCTTGTATTAGTGTAGATATAATGGCCAGGTGAAGTCAGCCAAATCAGCACGTCTCTTGTGTACTTGTTTCCCAGCGTAAATGAAAACAGTTAATCAAAGTCACATTCTTGTTTGTTTATTCATTCTTTTTTTGTTGCTACCAAGCACAATTATACAGAAACAATTACTTACATGAAAACAGGGGAAACAAAAACAATGAAGACGATCAAAAACTGTTGGCTTCTAAAGCTACCAAAAATGCCTGCCGTTAGTTGTCTCTTCTTCTACTTATCTTAAAAGTGAAACCGAGAATTCATTCTACCTGCTGTGGCACTAAATGGCTCGAACTGTAGAGCCAAGTCACAGATACCACAGTTCATTTGTCAGCTCAGCACAGTACAAGCAACATAAGAACAACAATAGCTTTCTATGTATTGTCCCATTTTAAAAATGAGGGTTTATGAAGTTCCTGACAGAGAGAGACTAAAAGAGAGAACCCACACAACAATTTAACCCATTATCATCAGAGGGACTCAACATGAACTGAGACAAACGAGACCAGGAAGTAAAATGATTCAAGAAAGTTAAGTACAAAAGAGGAAATGAAGATTAAATTATTACTTAAGCTAAAAGATTTGGCATATATAAAGTATCATTTCAGGGGGATATGTGCCTTGTATTGTGGTACCTGCACTGTACAATGTACCAAGATATTAGCATGGTATTGGGGGGAAGTTATTGATTGATTGCTTGATTATACTACTGTATCATAGTCTGTGGTAATGTTAAGGGTGCCATAGCAAAATTTTTAAAGTGGTATCATAGGATAAGTACCAGAGTATCACCATGGTACCATCATCTTTTAACCCAATCAACCCATTCTAAGCTGCACAGCCCATAGTATACAGTAGAGCTTTGTTGCTAGCACGACATAAAGTGACACCTCTGGCTATTCCTTTTCACATATGTCTGTCAATAAGTTTTATTAATGTGGGCTGATGATTGCAAGCAACTGTTTGTAATTTTACCTTGTTAAAATGTTTGAATTTAATTTGCTTTAAATAGCCTCTAGTTGTTGACGTACTTCCTCCTCTTTTGAAACACCCCCTCAAATGACATTTGTCTACCATATACATTTTTATATTTAAAGCAGTGTTTAGATATGTATTTACCAATTTGAAGCTGTTTTCAGACGGACATTTTATTCTCCCTGTATAAAAGCAGCCACATTTGCATCCCAGTGAGAAAATAACCAGTGAATGAATGTGTACAAAGCGCAGATACTTTCCCCATTGAGTGTTTAAACTCTTTTCTGCCTAATCCCTCTCTTTCCTCATATAAAGTGTCCCCATTTCACAGCCATTTGCTACTTTGGCATTTGTTGTTGCAATTACATATGACTCTCCTTTTTTTCACTCCCATTGCTTTTCAGTCATCTGGACAAAGACAGAAGGAGCAATTTTTCATGCCATCCTGCATGCCCACTTGCTCACTGTTAGTGATGAGACTACTATTACTGTCTGCCAAATTACTGCTTGTTTTTCCTTCTGAAGCTCCAAACCGTCATATGCCTATATCTGCCAGTGAGAAACCGCTTTTGTCCTCACTGGGAGAGATCCATAATTGATATTGTGATATTCGTTTGAAATATGTAACTTGGCTGAGAACCTGTTCCTGGCTGCTGGAGATTTGATAAGCCTGCTGCCCTTTTGTCAAGTTGAACAGACTGTAAAGGCGGAGAGATGTACCCCAGGGACCAATGAAGGGCTAAACAGATGACATGAATCTGAGCAGGACTTCCAATGAACTTTCCTTGAACTAGAGAGGATCGGTGATCCATGGCCGTGCCATCTCTTTCTCTCCCTTCCTTCCCTCAACTTCTCTTCCTCCTCTTGCACACCATTTGTCTGTCTTTTACATCTTCCTGTCTTCCTCCCCCTTTAGAAGTAGCCAAATGCAGCAGTTCTGGTAGTTCTTAAGCTAAAGTCACTAACAAGGCGCTGTCACAGTGTAGTGCCACTTCGCTGCTTTCCCATCATGTGGGATTTTTGCTTTGAAAGACAGCAGTTCATTTTCCAATGTGTGGGCTCCCGCTCTTGCCATCCCCTCCTCTCTTTCTCTCTCTCTCCCTCCCACTGCGGCTGACCGGGACTCTTCCCAGGCCATTGGTTTGATTTATCCACTCGGCTCAGTCAGTACGCTACGATGAAGCACATTAAATGAATCCAGAGGACCATGTCTTGTAGCGTTACACAACATCTTTGAAATAATCCCCACCTTGTGCCTGTTTATGTTAATCTCAAGCAGCCACACACATCGATCCGGTCGTATTTAACGGAGGAATGAGAAGCGTTTGATCGGATATTTGCTCCAAAACTGAGACACCACAAGCAGAGATATGACAAAGACCTTTATTTGCATAGATAAATCCAACACGTGTGCAAAATCTTACCTTTCTTCCTTATCTCTGCAGCCAGCCATTTTCTATAAGCACTCAAACACTTCAGGATCCCACCTGGTCTCCAGTGTGTATGTCTTTGTTTCGCCAACAGGGGGCAGTGTAGGAGTTCATAAGAGGATTGCTGCTTCTTTCTTTTCCAGTGGCAGCCACAGCCTGTTTCCTCAGATGCACAAAGGAGTGAGATGCATTGATTTACATACATCAGAGGAATCTTTAAAATACTTTTCAATCTCTTATAATCTCTTTGTCTGCCTCGCTGGATGTGCACACTAAATTCCAGTCACCGCCTACGGGGGGAAATCTCAAATGTGGATAAATAGCACATTTTTCTGCTTCAGAAACATACCTGTTGGTTTGATGCAATGGGTGCAGATTAATGCAGGCAAAATCTGCAACTTAACTGTCTTTTATAGATAACGAAAAAATCATAACAATAACGTTAAATCTGCATCATTCTAAGCAGCAATAGTGTGGAAGAAAAGGAGTCTTTTTTTCCGCTCATACAGAAGATATATCATCAAGAGCACCATGAGGATTACCTGGTTGTACTTTGCCTTGAGGCAGCTTTGGTATTTTGTCAGGAAACCTGTAGAAGAGTTGACGCCTGCTGTCAAGATCTACCCCATCCATCTTCTCTGTGTATGATCCATATTTTTAATATATTGGCTGCACAACGAAACAACCACTTTCTTTTTCAACACGATGGGACTGACACCCCTGTATTGATCGCTGATATAAAAGTGAAGTACATCATGACTTGAGGCGGAACTCTGAAGTCTACATCCCGTGCAAGAATAACTAATTTTATACCAGAAAACACCTGAAGAATTTAAAGGGACTGTGAGAACTTTCTTAGTGATCTTGAAAAAGACGATGACGCCAGCTAACAAAGTTTAACAGTGAGGAGAAAGATCTGTGTTTTCTCTCTGCTGAAAATGATTTCTGTGATTTCTTTAGTAGTAGTAGTAGACACTGGAGCTGGAACTGCCTAACAGAAAAGGGGCAGAAAAGCCAAAGAAAGCTGAACGGGAGAGTGATAGAGCACAGCTTAAAGGCTAAAACACAAGCAACACAGATTAAGTAACCCGCATGCAGCAGTTATACCACAGTGATCTGTTCAAACTTGAGAGTATATCAATAAAATAAAGAGTTGTGTTAAACTTGCAGAACAAAAGAAGGATACAGTAATAGCACACAGTACTGATATGTCTCAGAGCACCAGGCTGTGAGAAGAGCTTGATGTAGCCCGCTACTAAACTATGGTACAGACTTATAAAGTTTGCTTGCTGTCATGTATCAAACAACAGTGCTACGTAACTGATGATAAATACATTACCTCGTCACACTGTATCCGGTATATAAATGTCTGGAATAAAGAAAAGTAGTGTTGAAAAGGAAGATGTGATTCCCATTCATTTTTCACAGCAGTTTACGTGAGCCCTCCAGTCAAGGAGTCACAGCAATCCACTCCATATGGATTCCCCTCGCGGTCCCTTTAATAACAACGCACATAAATAAGTCAATAAATGTCATTGTGATTCCCAGTTTTGAATATTTTCTCATCACGACTCTATTCTTCTCTGCTCATTTTCCTCCCTGCACTGTAAACAATTTACAGGGTGCATGGAGTAATATATAACTTTCATCTATATCTGTTGGCAGCCAAGAAATTGGCAAGAGCATTGACATGCCTGTGGCACCACTTTATGTAGGTCAGTAATGTATGGGCGGTGATATAAAAGTGACAGTTTAACAATGGAAAAAAGATGCAAGCTAATAGGGGAAGAGAATGAATGTAAACACTGAAAGAAGAAAATACAACAGTACTTCATCACAAATGTTTAATACTGGATGAGGTTTGCGTATGATTTGATAATAACTCAGAGCACTGCTGGTGCATTATGGTCATTTTCTGATCTACATTATATGAGCTGTTCCAATCCACCCACTCACCATGAGTACAGTACATAACCATGATGTCTTCTAGGTGTTATCCCTTTGTTGTTCCTTTCTATGTTTTAAACATGGGTATAAAGTAACAATGCTGGATGTCCAAATGTACATGTGTAAACAGAGTGAGAGTGAGGAGTGACGTGGGAAAGTGCCCAGGGGCTGAATTCAAACCCAGGCTGCCTGTGTGAGGACGAAACTCATGGAGCGCGACCTGGATCACTCGACCATCTGCGCTCGGACTTGTGGTAACATCTTAAGTCTGTAGACGTTGTGAAGCAATAAATGCGTGCCTGCTTTGGTACTGACTTGTTGGCTGTTAAACACACATCTGAAGATAAAAGTTCAAAAATAAGAGTTGAAACATTCTCGTACATGTTGTCCACCTGTTTTGTATGCTAATGTAAGCTCAATTATTTGCCATATGGGCACGCAAAAATGAAATGTCCCATTTGATTCCATGAATGGTTTCTAGTTTTCTCTAACACTGTACTCTTTTCACACTCAAATGATTACACATCCTTTATTGTTCTACTTTTGCTTTAAAAAGAGGTCCAGACAGGGGGAGGATGGTGCCTTTTTGACCAATTTCCAAGTATCCTTTCTCCCTCTGGTCCTGGTTTTAGAAACTCAGATACCATCTGGAAGTGGTTCTGATACAGAATGGATTCGACCATCATACACATGACTAGAGTAGACTTCTCAGCCACAGTCTGGGCTCTCTGAGCTTGTAGGATAGCAATTCCCAGGCTGATTTGTTGGCATGAGAAATCTACACCTGTCAGTGCTAATGTTTAATGTAAGCAGTCCCTCGGGGTAGAAATGTCAGACTTGTTTGCAGGTCCCCGGGTGCTTCACAGTTTGTTGAATCCAAGGCGAGAAAACCCGAGAGAAATGGTGGACTGGTACAATATTTGCTCCCAATTCCACCTACAGGCACAAACAGTGCATTAAGTGAGATACTATAAGGCTTAATGATGAGTAGATGAATAGATAATGAAGTATTATCTCAGTGTCTGGCAATGAATTCAGCCTTGCATGCAGTAGGAGCTCAGCGCAATTATTAATCTAACTTAAGTCGTAATTATAGACTGGCTATTGAGTTGAGTTTTCAAGGTGCCACAACAGGCAGATTATCCATTAACTGCCCATTACAGATTTAATTGCTCTGACTTGTTGTCAAGTAATTTTAATTATCTGCAAATAAACCTTTGCACACATTAAGCTGCACCCCAATAGGAGCTTTGGTTAAACATTTGGAGGCTTTTTTACTCTAGAATCACAAGTTTAAAAGAAGATATTGTGTCTGAAAGGTTGCTTTCCTCTTTAGTGCAGCAGATTTGTGGCCGTCCGAGCCTGACTAAAGTTCAAGTATGAGACTCTTCTGAGAGTGGAATAGAAAAGGTTTGTTTACCTTTTATTTAGTTCTTGTGACATGAAAAAAATATTTTGACATTTACATTTCATAGAAATGTTAAATCTCAATACCAGTTGTAGATTCTTGAACTATACTATTCCTGTGTAAGAGAAATACACGTGGATACTCGGCATGCACTAATGCACTTGAGAAAAGTCAATGACAAAAGCAGTTGCAGATGAATTCAAAGGACATTAGTGATGTAGGAAGCAGCAGACAAACAAAACTGTGACCGTGATTATTGAAGGTTGAGTATGCTACGCTGATTGTGCTAGACGCAGAACAACTGCATCAACATCCCATTAACAATGGATGTACAGCAAGTACTGAAATGAAACTTGAGTCAAAAACACACAACCAGAAAACAGCTGCAAACACAGAAACCTTGCATGAAAGTGCTCTGAGCCCATGGGGGCTCTCTGAGGCACAGCTCAAGCAAGACAGACAGACAAAGGTCACATAGGCAAATCCGTAGCATGGTGTAATGACTTTTTAATCAAAACAAAAGTGAAATGAAATAAAAACAAATTTGCGAAAAATCACCTTGCTCTACTGTAACTTTGATCCACCTTTTTATAATTTTATTGAACTCTGCCACCTGCCCTGTCTCTTTCTCTCTCACTGAGACTATGTACAGGCCACACTCTAAGGCAGTGTTGCTTAAATTGTTGTCCACCAGCATCCCCTGGTTAACATTTGTTTAATATGTAACACTTGAAAGAAGAGAAAGTTACAGCCGAAATACAACTGTGTCAACTTCAACTGAAACTACTGTTGTGGTTAAGCTCTGGCCAGTCGCCGCTTATACGCAACCATCCTATTTTTGATTGGAGCTGTGACGCAGCAGTTACCGCAGAGCAGGTCAAGTAGGATAAGAAGTTGGGACTTTCAAAATAAAACAAAACATGTCAAAATCAGATGGTATTTAACTTGACTACAACAATGAACTGACATAATGAATGAAGCCAGACCAGGAGTCAACAGGTTTGAGGTTTTACTGCCCAACATGAATGAAGAGAGACTTATCAATGGCATGGGAGACCTCAGCTGCCTGTCAGTCATGCAACTTGTGGGACTGAACATGCAGCCTGAGTGAGGTCATGTCCTCAGTCAACCCACACGGGACAAGATGCATCTGGTGTATTTGAGTCGTGACTCCATTATCAAGCCTACAGGGAAAATCCATCATGTATCAGTAGCTCAAAATTGAGACAGTGTACTATACACTGCACTCTATAAATTGTCTATGGTCGAGGTAAATGAGGAGAGAGAGAGATGGAGGGGGAAGGAGAGATGTGAAGAATTATATGATGAACAGTGTCACATGTATGCAAGTTTAGTAAACATGAGTTTGCTATCTATAGTGCTGGGGCCATTTTACTTGATGGTCTGTGAGTTTTTGTTGGGGGGGGGTTAAGAGGTTTTTGGTCTAAAGAAATTGAGAAACACTGTTTTATGGGATGTAACAGTGCAATTATGCCTTGGGTGAGGCTGTGTTAGAACATTTTGTTTTCATGCTTGTGTTAGACTCCAAACTGGTGGAAATTTGGTTATTTATCATAAATGGTATCAAACTTTTAAGCATACGAGTTTGAGAAAAAATGAATTATAATGTAATTCGTCACCTGAGCGTAGGGTTGCTTGCTCTGAGTTATATTAAGGTTGTTCTTGCACCTGCATGTAGTGTGATATAAGAAAGTTTTAAATGTCACGAAAAATATATTTCATGAAATTAATTTGCTGTAGGCAATGGAAATAAATGATAACTTGAGGACATTTCCTTTAAATCTGATGCTTACCTCAGCGTCTGTTGCTATTCATTTTTTTTTTTGAGATACAAAGGAAATCATTACTTGGCTGCTTTGCAAATACTCACCAGTAAGCAATTATATCCCTAATTGTGATTAGACCGGGAGCTTTCTCCTGGCGTTTTTGTTTACAGCACTTTGTATCAGGCATTTACTGGAAAGATGCCTCATGAAAAATTAAACTATACAGCAGAGTGATAGTGTACACACTGAGCAGCTTGTACACGGCTAGTTTTTCCTGACTTCCTGAGGCAAGAGGCAGCTCCATTTGGGGGATTAAGGTTGCACTGTTTCTTATCTACAGTGAAGAGTCCACCTCTTCAGCCAGCTGCTACTTACAGATGAGATCTGGACCTCACTGCCTCTGACAGCTAGACTGGCAGTCTATATCCCTCGACTTCATACCTCTTATCCTAAGCTTTGTCATAACAGAATAAAAAGCAACAAACTGGACGGACTGTGGGAGCTCGTAAAACGCCAAATCCCTGTGTTATCACTCTGACACAGCTTTAAATTACAATCCTCGCTCTCTCAAGTATGTTTGTGCCACATTTTCAGGAAGACAAAACACTTGCAAGGCTTGAAAATCAGGTTTCTCAGCACTCGTGGGTTTTCTTTTACCTCAGCATTGTTTGCAGGCAGCATCATCAATTCTCGCTCTTTCAGGAAAAAGGGGGCTCTTTGAATGTACATTAAAATAAGCATCATTAAACATATTAAAAAAGCATTATTGATGTCCCACAGCTCTGTATGAGCCGGGTCATTAAAACAGCATTTTAAACAATCTGCAATTAAAGCATTTAATTGATTTTGCATGCTATTAATGCAAATGAACACATTAGGGAGGTGCTAAAAATAAACAGAAAGAGGAAATGCTGAAAAGAGGTCGATGATTGTTTTCTGTTCAAGAAATTTTCATAAGAGTCATGAAAAAAGTTGTATGAAAATGACAAAAATAAAATGGTGATATGTCAGCAAGTATAGTTATTTTGCATGAATGTGACTGATTTATGAGGATTTGAGATGGGGGACATTGGCGAATGCTTTTTATGAAATCTGTCCTTGCTTTCGAGATGAATTCATACTTCAGACTTCTTTACAGTGTCTTCCCTTTCCAACATGCTGGTGGCTCCTCTCAGCTGCTTCGGATTTACCTTTTGTGACTAAACTTAAGCTGTGCTGCCAGGACGTCTGTGGCTCCCTGTATGAACAGGTGGTGGATGTAGATGCTGCATTTTTCCTGGCAGCGTCCTCCGCAGGGCCGTCCCTGGGTTTTCAGCCTCACTGCTGGGCCTCAGATGCTACTCTGCTGCTGTACATTTATGTTTCATTTATTTAAGTGACGCTTCTTTGTTTGCTATTTTTCAATGGTTTACCCAGTCTTGTTTTTATGTGTTTGTCCTTTTCTTAAGCTGTAATTGCTTCCTGACTTGTTCCCATTTGCATAAAGCCGGTCTGATGAATAAGGTCTTCTGTTTACATAAATCAGTTGTTGCAGATCATTTTGTCCCTGTTTGCAACAGCCCACATCAACCAAGGTAAAAGCAAACATCACAGGCTGGCAGAGAATGAGTTTGTTAAGATGATATTAAAAGTTGTCAGGCCGTTCTTATAACTCTCCCTGTTCACAAGGTTTGAAGAGTATTTCTAGAGTCATGACGTCCTAAGAAGTTCTGTAAAAGTGGAGACCAGATACTACGTTAAAGTTTCTGAGAGCACAAAGTGGTGGAGATACTGGTGGCTTAATGGAAATGCTAAGATTTCCAGCCAATGTAACAGCACAATATTACAGTGAAAACTCATGATTCTGATCTTTTTCATCATTTTCCCAAAGTCAGTGATGAGCTTGTATGTAAATTTTACTGAAGACGCGAACAGTTTGATTAAAAAACAATTCATTTATAGCTGATTTTATTGACTGAAAATGTGTTATCCATACAGCTTGTAAACAACAGTCCCCTGAATTGACCTATGACTAAGCTGCGCCCCCTCCACTCACTCAGATAAACAATAAACATTCAGTGACAGGTGCTATGGCAGGTGTCACAGTAGGAGACATTTCACAGGAAGCCATTAATGATTTTTAGAGACGGGGAGATGGCATGTAATGCATATACACCATGCATTGGAGAGGTCCAGCATGTTAATCATTTTATTATGGAGAGGGTCAATAAAAAGCATCAGTTTCATGTCAAAGTTTACAGGTTGCAGTGCAAATGAAATGAATATGGGAATGTGACAAACTGCATCTTGTATTGTCATGACTACTGGAGTTGATGATTTGGCTTAGAATATAAGAAAATCTTTTTCTGTTAGTTTGGTGCATCAGTATTTACGGTGAATCGTTCAACATTTGCCAACCTTTGTTATCTCAGCTATTTCAGAGAAGCTGATGAAGATAAGCTCTAGTAGTTAATATAAGTTTAACTTGAGCCCTTTGGACAGTAGCTAATAAAGATGTACAATCACCAAAGTACAAAAAACTAGAACACAATGAGCCAGTGGACCTCCAACAAACAAAGCGACATAATAAAAAATGCAGCTAAGAGTCAACGCTAGGCTAATTATAGCTAACGTCAGAGGGGTTAAAGACAAATTTATATTTCTCTCCAGTAAAGTAACAACATGTTACCTCAGATATGATGTTCACTTACCTTGGAACAGACGTTGACCTACTTTTATTCACATTAAGTTAATGCTGTGGTCAGTCCCACAACATTAGCCAATGGAGAGACTTCTCTTGTTTGAGATGTGGCTTAGGAAAGGGTAAAAATATGCCCCTCAAGATCACCCAGCCCTCGAGATACCTTGTTTCAGAGTTGCATGTACCCCATGAGCACTCTTTGACCATTTTTAAACTTAAGATCTCAAAAAAATCCATAAAACCTAATGAAAACTGACTTTCTATAATGCATTCCAGTGGACTTCCAGGTGGAGAATGACAGAGTTTATGGACATGGCTATATGCGCTGTGATTGGCTCACCGCATTTGAGGGCGGGCTTAGCCTCGGGTCAGTTCCACCAACTTTCAAACTTTGACCACCTTACATTTATATGAACTTTTTAGTTTGTTGTCAGGTCCAAAAAAGATTGCTTATTTGTCATATGTTACTTTAAAAAAAGTTGATATTGAGCTTCTCTACCCCAAAGTGGCTTTTTATGATTTATAGCTCAAGAAAAAGAAACATCTCCATTTTACCGATACTTGTATGATAGGAAACCTTTATATCAGTTTCTGTGTAAGACTCTTTGGTTCGGTTTCTATCTGCTCCACAACCCCCCTTCCTTTGACTGGCCAGTCTTTTTGAGGCTTGTCGGGGAAAGTTATGAACATACCTTGGTGTTTAAGGCCCGACCGCCAATATGTAATGAACCAGAAAGGAGATCCTCATGCGATGAGATTTTAGCAAGTCTGTCAAAATTTTGCAATCACTACAACACATGAATATATAACAGTTAAAAATCTGCTTTATGAATTAAAACATTCAGCAGTGTTACTTTTTATCCTTGTTTCAAATGTGGGAAAGCATAATATCCCTGCTTTTGGTCTCCAATCTCGACTTAAATAATTTCATTAGAACTCAGACAAAGACTTCAGTGATAGACTCACAGTTATCTGACTCCCTCTCAGTGGTGGCAAAGCTCTGTGGACAAGTTTATAAATCACTCACTTAGCTAATGCGGATCTCCTTTTTGGAGAAAATGACTATGGATTTGGAGGTGATGGTGATTGCAGAATGAAAGTAAGCACATTTTTCATTGTTATCATTCAGGCCAGTGCTGGCTGCTGAGGATGCTCTTCAGGAAACGATGACACCCTGTGACCCAAATAGGCTGTGCATGCTGAAGATAAATGAGTAAATGCACTTAAATTCACACATTACCCCTGCTAGCTCTTCTTCTTAGCTGCCTTCACTGTGGCCGGATAAATGCTGGTATAATTGAGCATGCGAAGGAAAAGTCACTAAAAAATTTTTAAGTGCTCAGTTTTCATGGCCCACAGTGGTGCATTTATATAAAAAAAACCCATCCTGATACCACTCATTTCAAAGAGTTTGCTTCAGTTTGAGCAGCATCACCTTTACCATCGGTGGCTGAATCCAAGAAGCTTTTAAAGTTTTTACTTGAAAGAGGCTGGCTTCAACCACAGAACTGGACGGATGCATTTGGGGAACTAGAAAAGGCTGGCAGCTTGAAACACACCCACTGTCAGCACTTTTTAAACTCCACTCTGTTGCCTGTGGCGATTTTCAAATGATACTGCAAAGATTACAAAGGGCTCTTATTTATGGTGTGATGGTTTTCTGCAGTGATGGAGAAATGCTTGGATGCTGCATCAGCAGCCATCAACGACACTTATTACAGCAGTCAGTAATGAGCTGGTTTGATGCTCCCAATTTTCTCTTACTCATATCACAGCCTTTTTTCACAACTCATTATTTTCAAAGTTATCGAACTCAAGAGTTTTGCCCAAGTGGGGGCACGGCCGACGTGACTGACAGGTCTCTTTCCCTAGTCTAAACTCAAATAAAGCTAGGTTGAGTTCAACATTATCTTTATAGCCACCTTCTTCAATTTAGTTTCACAGTGCAGAATGTTCCTTTGAGCCAAAATCAAGTGTGTAAAGTGAGTATTCATTTGCTCACTAACATGACACTTATTTTGCACAATACATATACTTATTACGCTATTTTTTTTCAGAGCAATAGACTATGTCTCAATAAGAGGGAGAGTGTCCAAATGTCTTTCTCATAGAGGAGCTGCTAGTCCATCCAGAGACATTAGTAGGGTGGATTCCAAAATTAATACACTTCTTGCTAAAGCTAGCCCCCTTACTTCTCCCTTAACTTTAACCTCTTTGACCGTAACCTTGCCCACTACACCTTGCCTACAAAACCTACCTTCCCTTACCAGACCCCCCCCCCCTTTTCTTTTTTCTTTTTTTGTTCAGAAATCCCATTTCATCTTTTTACTTTTGAATTGCCTTTGAACTACCATGTACTTTACAGTAAGTACTAAAACCATGTGTCCAGTGGGACAGGTTGGGGAGTTCATTGGGGACCAAAAAAACCTAACCTATCACCAAAGTTAACAGCTGACCAAAAACACCAAAGTACTCCCAGAAAATGCTAATTAACAGAGCAGTTCAACTTCTTAACCAATCCAATCCCGGTGAATATTTATCTGTGTATCCCTTTTCTGTAAACTGAGTTAAGTGAAATGTTTGCTTTTAGGGTTCCTGAAACTCTCAACAATTGTCAAGTCTGCAGGTAGACACTTTCTGTTTTATTGATGCGAATGCTGGCTATGGTTACTGCTGTTTCTCGTTTCTAAATTACACTTAAAAACATTTTTATGACTTTGAGGAAACATTGTGTGTTAACTTGAGTACTTTTCCCTTCTTCTTTGAACACGTGCGTGCCCTGAAAGTCTCGCTATTGTCCTCCAAAACATAGATAAACATTCACACTGTGACACCATTTATACTCATGAGTAAGTGTGGTTCAGCGATGGCAGATTTCATACCACCACCGATTATGTTGGCATGTTTGCTCTTAAGTTGGAGACGCAACAGTTATCAGCTGTTTTGGGTTAAAATGTTATTATCTGAATAATCAGTAGTAATATAAAGTCTTCCCCAGGTTCACTTTGCTGTCAGGCAGCTCTTACTTTTTGAACGTTTGCTGGTCTGGAGAGCTTCTGTATTCAGTGCATGCAGTGCACTCTGGTTAAGCTCAGACTGAGTCCACCACATTTCAGCCAATGAAGTTTTTCCCTGATCTGACACTTGTATCAGCAGGGGGACATCATTAATAAAGGCCTTTTAATAGTTGTTCAACTTGACATAAAAACAAAACACCTTTTCATTTGACACGCTCATTTGGTTTTTGTTCAGTGAGTATAATAATTATCACTTGTAACCCCTGCCTGACATCATAATTGGAGAGCCATGTCCAGTTAGTCACAATTTTTGTAACCGTCTTCTTTTTTTTTAATGCATTTCACATCAATTTCTAAGTACAGCACTGTGCATGCCTTGAATGTGTTAGATTATCTCCCTGTATAGAGCTTGTGATATCTTTTATGGCACCTCTTCCTATAATTTAGCGACAAAGTGTCCAAGTATACAAGTATAGTACTTTCTTGTCCTAAATGACAGCAAACAACAAGTTCACCCTGTAGTGTCATTCCCATGGGTCACTGGAAGAAGAGAAAGAAGAAAAAAATTTAGACAAAATCAAGTTTGATACAAATTACATTTGTTCCCAAGGAGGAGACATTGAAACCTTTTCGCGAGAATAAGCTGACAGTGATTTCATTTGTCTAAGTAGATAAATCATACATATTGAGCTTGTCTCTCATGGCGTGTCACTGCCCAGACCTGATTTAATTTGCCACTTTCTAGTGGAGCAAGAAGCCACGAATAAACCTAGGAAGTCTGAAGGTTACACTGTTTTAGCATTTTAATTAGTTGTGTGGTTCTTTTTCCTGTCTTTCAGTCAGATGAGTTACGACAGGCTGTATACATTGGCAAAAGTTTTCTGTATGAGAGCTTACTTCTGCAGGTTAAAAATGACAAAGTGAGGGAAGATGAAGCCGAGATTAAAGAAACTCAAGTGACATGTCGTAATTATGAGGTGGCAGGTCATGATCATGAGATAAGAGTCATAATTATGAGAAAAAAATCAAAATTGTTGGGGGAAAAAAAGTCAAAATTAGGGGTTCAAAAGTTGAAGTAGTGTAATTAATCATACTGATAAAGAATATTGTCATCAAGTGGAGGCAAGCCATCAATATAAATCAGTCTAAGTTGATGTTTTTTGTGCATCAGTTGCACAGAGCAAGTTGAAAAGCCATGAAACAAACATTGTAAACTCAACAACAACAAAATAAACAAACAAATAAACAAGATAAAGATGCTTTAGTTCTATAAGTACATTACAAGTACTGTGATGAAAACCATGAGATAAAAGTTCATAATCTTTTGCCAATACTTGTTAATTAATTGTTTTTAATGTCTTTATTTCTCATAAAAATGTTTTTTTCCCCTCATACTTATTTCAATGGTCTCATTTCTCATGACTAAAACTGAGCCCACGTGTCTCATGATTTAGAAAACTTTCTCATATTTTGACATTTTACCATAGATTAAAGTGGACTTTTTAACAGTTTACCATTTCTATCATATGAAAATAATTCACCCTGTCATCATTTGGGCATTTTATCTCACTATTTCAACTCTTCTCATATTCTGATATTTGAGAAACTGTCTCGTAATTATGTAATTTATTTATTTTTAAACAATTTTGACTTTGATCCTTTACAAGTGACTTTTTTTCAATTGGTACTTATTAACTCATCATTTGATCTATCCCATAATTTCACACTTGACTGTTTCACAACTTTTGATTTAACCTCTTTACTTCAACTTTTCAACTTATGACCCATGGAGGTCTGTAATCTTCCTCATTTATTTTTCCATTTCTGTACAAAATTTATGGCTCCATTTCTCATTATTTTGATTTCTGATCTCATAATTTTGACTCTTTTGTTGTTGTTGTTTTATGATAATCTCATTACCTTAACTGTAGAACTTAGTAAGTTTTTGTATAGTTTAATCCACTAATTTTTTATTTTAGTGACTGTTAATTCAGTTTTTCAAGTTTTAAACTCACGGTCACAACTTTTTCTATCGTATTTCCATTTGAACTGCCTGAAATAGTTTTCATGTTAAATTTTTTCTGTCTCTGTGATCTTCAGTCAGAAGTCCCAAGCCCCCTCTATTTTTCTGCTGCTCACTGTAAATGCATCCCCTCAAACCAGAAGAGAGAATTCAAAAGGCGCCCCAGAAAAAGCTTCATAAATTGGGCGGGGTTGGAGGGTTCAAGTACACCTGATGTGGGATCAATTGCACTGGAGTGCGGCGCTAACACTCATGATGCTCTTTGCTGCGGGGTGGGGGCGGTGGTGCCATGTCTGACAAGAGGACAGACGCAGTCACAGGAGAGGAAAAAAAAAAAAAAAAGCTGTGATGAAAGACAAACCATTTGTGCCCACGACTGAACACTGAAAGCTATATTTTACGGCTGCTATTCTACCAAATTGCTTTTGTGCGTTGGGGTGGCTTTTTAAATAATGCAATCGGTTAAAAGCTCTGTGTAAAGGCTGTGCCCGTATAGCGTGGGAAGCTGGAATGGAATTGAGTGCATTTTTAGGAAAGAGGGTTATAATTTATGCACTATTGAAATATGGCCACTTTGTGTGTCTCTTTGGCACTTTGATTCAACAGGGTTCAACATGTACACTATCTGTTTCAAGATGAGTTCAGGGCCCCTCTGGTCCAGTGTCTTTAATAACCATTCCAGTCTGGACTGTTTTGATAGGTGGGCTTAAGAGTGTTATGATATAATAGTACTAACATGTGGCCTTTACTTCATTTTCCCTTTTAATGAAAATTATTCAAATTCACACCACTTTTGGAACACCAGTGGGGATATCATGGTTTTTCGTACAGTGTTAGCAATGATGCTAATCTTCCTCACCTTTGCCGTCTCCTCTGTTGTAATTAAAAGCTTTAAGTGGCTGCTGTTAGTATTGTTGCAAATTCATCAGGGAGGCGTAACTTGTTGACCCTCCCCAGCATCACCTCTGCTGTGTCTCATTGGCAAAACACACAGTTCACCCCTCGGACAATGTCTGACAAAATGATGGATCAGTTCTTCTGTATTGGCTTGTTGATCCATAGTCGCCCCCTCCCGTCACCCTCGCTGAAAGAGTGGATATTGGCATTTGCCACTCAAGCTGCCGCACTCCCGAGTCCCATAACTGCTGATTAGTCAAATGAGTCCTGGCCTTTAGAATAATTAATGTTTAACACCGGGGTCTTTACTCTGAGGATGATCGAACAGCACCGAGGTGAGTGTGGTCATGGAGATTGGACAGCGGGGCTTGGGCTCCCGGTGTGGTGGGAGGCAACAGCTTGATTAGTGTTAATGTTAGTCCAGATTAACCTCACTGTGACGCTGAGTGACTGGGGGCGGAGTCAAAGGGGGGAGATTTATGGCCCAGGTTTTAATTTAGCTTAGCTTTAGCCGTGTTTAATGGTTGTTAGGACAAGCAGAAGATTTGTAGCCGCTAAAACAAGGGGCATGGGTGTTTCTCTCATTGACTCAGGGATAAAGAAGTTTTCTGTACATAGGGATGGGTACAGAATTCAGTGCTTCTATAGGTACCAACCAAATTCATTGGCACCACTGAGTAGCAATTCACCTAAAACCAAGCCGTATCATGCCTCGGTACCTAAATGAATCCTTGTAGCTGTTACAGGGTTGAGGAGTAGGTACTTTTCATGCTCAACTCAACTCAACTCTACTTTATTTATAAAGCACTTTGAAAAAAAAAAACACAGCTGAAACAAAGCGCTGACCATATAAGGACAAACATTGAAACAAGGATAAAAAAACAGGTATAAACACTTAAGTTTTTGTTTCATTGTTCCTAAAAACAATTTAAGAACAATAAAAAAAAATAAGTAAAACAATAACTAAAAACAAACCATAAAACACTAAAAGAGAGTCGAGTCTAATGCTGGGTTAAAAGCTAAGGAATAAAAGTGCTGGCATGGAAAACATAGAGCTGTTTTTTTTATGATTAAGAAAAAAAAAAGTGTAGTTGTGGTTATTTTATTAAGTTGTCATTCATTTTAGTGAAGGTTTTTTCATGTTGAAGAAATTTGGGAAACAACTGTGATCTTACAGTCCAAACCATTAAATGTTATTATGATATATTAGTTCAAGTTTATATATTGAAATATAACCATGTCAAATTAAAATATTTTGAGATTTTATCATTTAACAAAACATATAAACATATAAACACATACAAAAGTTCAGAAATTGATACCGATTTCTAGGTAGCAGACATCACTACTGATATGAAAGGTACCCATCCCCATCTATTCAGCTGTACAAAAAGCTTTTGTACGCCAGCTTTGTTGTGCTGGGGATTGTGAAAATGAACTTTTTGGTATAGACTTAACTATCTCAACACCTATGAAAGATAAAAGTGTTTGTACACATTAAAGGTTCCCAGAGGAGAAGGTCCTCTAATTTTGGAACCAAGCTTTAAAGCACACGAAAATGTTCTAAGTAAAACATGAAAATACCTGGTTAGCTCCATACTCTTCTTATTTAACAAACAAGTATATTTACACTTTAAAATCCATAAACTGTTATTTACTTGAAACCTTGCAATCAAACAGTTAAGTGGAGGAAAGAACCATGCACTGCTAAACCTTTGAAGAGACCTGTTTTTTTTTTTGTTTTGTTTTTTTAACTGGAGCAGTGAACAATGTTTCCATTACCCTCAAACCTCATGGGATGTTGGTAATTACAGGTATTAGTCAGATCCTTGTGGGTCATCAAAAAGACAGCATTGTGGCTTTAAAAAAACCCTGAAGATTATGACCCTATAACACCTAAAAATTCCATCCATCCATTAACTATACCACTTATCCACTTCAGGGTCGCTTGGGGGGCTGGAGCCAATCCCAGCTTTTAACAAGCAGGATGTGATAAATTGGTCGCCAGTTTATAAAAAGGTTCAAGAAATACAATCATTATCACATTTTTTTCTCCATTGAAGCACAATAGCAGAGGCAGATTTCCACTATTCAAGGTGGATATAATCAGGAATTTATCGACTCTTAATGGACAATAAATTCCTGATATTGGACGCCTCATCCTCCATTATCCCTTGCATTAACAAAATGGATTGGCACAAAAATTGGGAATAGATCTCTCAGAGGTTTAATCTTGAGAAATTTGGTGATCCCACCACTAATTTTTCATCACCGCAAAGACATGTTCATTTGAGGTTAAAACAGAAGTGTCGGCATCTTGGATGGATTGTGAAGCCATCCAGTGAAGATGTTAGAAAGTCATTGTATAATTGTAAGACCCTATCTGTTGACTGATCAGAAATCATCATTAGTTAAATGTGAATCAATACTCTACCTTTGTTTATGGAAGCATTTATCATCCTGCTTGTTTAAAGATGCAGTAAGAGATAAAAAAAAAGAACTGGTACCCCTCTCATGAAACTTTTTGCTTATGTATAATCCACTTCAGTTCCTGGTCCTCCTCTTTTTTCCCCTTTTGGAAGCAGGCTTACATTGATGTCAATTTTTATTCCACTCAGATTTTTCTTATGTTTGCTAATACTATGGGGACTTGAAAGTGCATTAATTTGATGCCAATCTCAGGGAAACAGGCCAATGGGTGTCACGCAAAAGTTTGAAAGTCCCACTGGTAATGGGGAGGAGCCTTTATGGATCATCAAGAGTAATATGTAAGAAATATGTATGGACAAGAAAGGGAACAGTATGAGCTCGCTCATTGTCCTGTGTCTTGCTGGTTTCATTCTACACTTTTATACTTAGTGACTAAATTCCATCTTATTCCACACGTTTTATGACCTAGATGAATTTTTAGGGTGTTTTTAACCAGCTTTTTATCAGTACTTTTGAACATCTGTTGGTTTCTACCATTGGAAGGAAAAATCAGGGGTTAATAAGGGACTAAATGGGAAGACAGTTTTCAATATTCTTATTTTTTAACTTAGGACTTGGAAAAGAATAAACAAATGAATCCATCTGAATATGACACAAAAAACAAACAAAACAACAACAACAACAAAAAAGAAAGCAGCCAAGTTTAAATTCAACCTTGCCCATAATGTAAACAGCATCTAAAAGCCTCTCTGAATGACTTGCAGGCCTGTTTAAATTGGATGTACTATTTTTCATTTTAAAGTAATGAAATATTTAAGAGGCAGACCGAGGTCTGTGTGACATGCTTGACCTTCAGTGCAGAAAGTCTGCTGTGTTATTACAGTATTTATGTGGCTGTCCCCACCCACGCAGGCACTGATATAAAAATATTTAATCACTCAATTAACTGAGGTGGAATATAACCTCTGTAAGATACAGGTGAGGGAATAGTGCACATGTGGTGAAATTAAACAACAGGGTAAAGGGAATATTCTCTCTGTGTTTTAATTTCATATCATGGAGGTAATATGATAAGAAGGAGGGTTAGGTTTCAGTTCCACATTGAAACGACGTCTCTGAATGACATTGGTGAAGGAATAATAATGGGCTCAGTGAGCAGAAGGATATTAACAGTGATAATATTAATGACACTAAAAATCCTTGTTTCATGTGGTACTTCACTGTTCAAACCACCATAAACAATAGCTATAAAAAACCCCATCAAATAAGACATTTACAATCAACATTTTCACAGAATGAAACCAAACAAGAGCCTGTAAAGGACATTTTAGATGTCATCAAATCAGGGAATGTCCTTCAATTTAAAAATGTGAAGAGGTGTCAGAAATAAGAGCACTAAATCAGCTGACTTCATTTCCTCAGGCAAATTGTGCTGTTGGATTCCTTGACAGCTAACAGCTGTGATGTTTAGTGTCAGGGGCGCGTCCAAAGGGACGGCCAGGGATGGAATTGCTCCCTACGGAAAATCTCATTAATACACCGTAGATTTGTTGGTAATGTTTGGTGAAACATGTGCTTTCATTTTGAAATGCCAGACAGGGGAAGCTTGGAGTGTTATATTCATGATTGCACCTTGACACAAGGTTAAGCGAGTGAATCAGGCATCTTAGTAGAGGTGAAAAAGAAATTAGCAGCTTAACATATTATTAATCCATTCACTTTCACAAGAAAATTATCTTTGTTATGTTGGGATAATGAGTTACATTAATTTGTTATCATGAGAAAACAGTCTTTTCGATGTCAAGACAACAAGATAATGAGTATTTACTACAAGATAACAGTGCATTTAAAAAAGAAAAAATAATGGCTGACCTGTGCTTCCATGTTTTTGTGTCAGCTGTGTCTTTCTTGATTGAAGTGCATCATAAATGAACAAGTCTCTGCGTCATCACCTGTCTGTTTCTGAAGCCAAATTTTGGAGCAAAATAGCTGTTGCAGCCATATTGGAAATGGAACAAGCGACGAGTCTCCACACTAACAGCTATTGGGCCCCAGTCAGTCACGTGATCTCAGCTATGCCTCTGATTGGGTGAGCTTGCGATCGTAATATCCTCCAAGTTTTTCTGAGTTTAAAAAATAATCCAATCCCCCAATGCGTGCTGTTAGTGAAATAAGCAATTCTGACGGGACGCGATTTGTACCAGGCAGTAAACATGACGATTTCTGCTCTGCTTTTTGGTTTAGTGTATCTGTGACTCCCGATACTATAGGTGTCAGCCTCAAGGGGACACTTAACAAACAGCAAATTTGAGCACTTCTGCATTGTCTCATACTTTCAGAAGAGAGGTTACCACTTCTGTAGATGCTGAAGAGTGAGTCAACTTTTACTGTTACGATCTTTTCTAAAACGGTGCATGCAACAGCAGCTGGTAAACAAAATATAGACAAATTAATCACAATGGAGTGAGTCATCTTGCGACCTTTCTTAATTCCTCTGCTGAGTGTGGCACGTGCAGAATAGCAACTAGAAAGCGGCAAGTAAACATAAGAATACGGTGGCACAATTTGGTTGTACATTTTATCAAGTCGGGGGATTTTGAAAGTAGTTTTGTGGCTGAATAAAAGTGTATTTTGGAGGATGGACACCAGTCAGTGTGACCATGAATTTTAAAGACACAATGTGAATTAGTCCCTCATCTTGAAATGTTTACCTTGTGATACTTTATATTTTCCTCTCCTTCTTTCTTTCTCTTTCACAGTGGTTTCTGAAATAACTTCTTTACACTGAAAGCATATACTTTCATGAGTCACTGGATTCACCTGACATGATGGATTTATAGGTGAGGTGAACGTTCATACTCCAGGTGGAGGCTCTAATGTATCCTGAGTCAGTTCACTATCGATTGTTCCTCCTTCAGCTGCCTTCAAAGGAGCATGGAGAAAGGGATTACCATCAGTAGGTTAGAATAAAACTTTTATGGGAGCAGTTTGGCCTTTTCCTTAATGCTCAGAGCTACTTTAAAAGTAAAATTCTGGATTTAAATTTCACATCTCTTCACTAAGCAGTCTCAAACTGCCCAGTCCAGTGGGTATGAGCTTGGCTGATAAGTCACAGAGTTCGAGGATATTTTCTGACGAAACGGTGCACACATGTTTTTATTTTATAGTCACACATAGATTGGATGGCTGAGTTTTACATGTGAAGCTTTATAACACAACAGTGTCCTTTAACAGCCAAATGGAAAAGTCATTCTCCTTTGATTCATGACAACAAGAGTTGATGTAAATTTGCACATGAATATTATCACAAAAAGCCTAATTTGTGTTGAATATTTGTCGTCATTATAGAGCATATTCTGACGCACAGTTTCTCTTTATGTTACACTTTTAGATGTGAGTTCTTAGACGAGATTGCTAAGTACATTTTAATTGTGATTCAGACTTTTATTTGACAACACGCACGTCAAATAATGATAATGAATACAAAGCCACAAGACATAAAACACTTTAATTGCAACCAGCAGTTTTTTTGTTAAAGGAAGCCATTAGAATCAAAGCTGGCTGCAGTCGCCTCTTTTCTCTCAGAAAGTGAAGTTTTTCTCTGTCTTCAGCAGACTTTGATTAATCATCCCCTGAGGAGTTAGAAGGTCCATTCATAAAAACGCAGGCTCTATTTCACAGACTTTATGGGAGAGATTAATCATGTTTTGATTTGTTAAAACGCCGCTGACTTAAAGTTGTCAAAGAATCCAATTTGATCCCATCTTTGTTTTACTTAACAGGTTTCTTAAAAATGCACGAGTTTGGACTGTAGATGAAAAAATCTTTACCTTATTGATACTTTTGTTGTAAAAGAGCACATTAAAAACATAAGCAGTATGAGTAGACACTGCAGTGTCCTTTCTGATGATTTAAAAGTCATGTAATAGGAAGGTGCTGGTGTGGGCTGAGGACTGTTTGTTATTTGAAGCAAATGAATGGAGATTGGATCTTCTTTATAACACATTTCATTTTTCTAGACAACCTTTTACCCGATACAACCCAACAAGGTAACATAAATTGACACTTATGTAGCACTATTGTTTGAAACATGGCAACAATCAAACTCTGTAAACCCAATCTGTAAAGAAATTTAGAGGCCGGCTTTAATCTCGTGTTACTCATAGTCCCGAGCTCTCAGACATATCAGTCAAGTTGTTAAGTTAATTTCAGTTAAGTTAATTAAGGTTGAGTTGAATTAAGTTAAGTTCAGTTAATTTAAGTTACTACTACTGCTGCATGTGGGTTGGAATGAACATCATCACAAACAGCTAAGCCCATATTTTCACCTTGAGTGTATTTTAGCCTGTAGCTTATGTTCTGGTCAATTCCCCCTTTGTACTTTCCAGCTTTCTCCTGCTCTTCTGACCTTATTCTGTCAGACAGTTCAGCCCTAGTGTCTACTGTTACCACAAAATAAATCACAGAAATCATTTTTTTGTGGTTTTTATTAGAAATTAGGCAAAGTTACAGACTTAATTACGTAATTAATCCAGCCGGTTTGGAACTGATTTTCCTCCTGTGGCCTTGAAAAAAAAGCTGATTTCTAGTCAATATGTTCCTCAGCATTTTACTACTGTACTTCTAGTGCTTGAATCTTCTGTCATTAAGAGAAAATACTACATACTCCGCTATCATAAGGACTTGGAATGATATGTAACACCTTAGCTTTGCTTGCGTTATCGCTGGCATAGCATATAGATATCATCCAGTCAGAACATTGCAGTATCTCTTAGCGTGAGCAGAGAATGTCTTCTCTGTGTCATGGTATCCTTGAGCTCTGGATGGGATGTCTGATATGACATTTCACATGCCTGTGCTGGGCCACGGTGCATGAAATCCCAAGGAAGATCTCATGACAGAGGCATGATGAGGAATAGATTAACGCTATCGCTGCTAGCACCTCATTTGATGTTGGCACATGTTAGACTTGAACTGTTATTAGAACGAATAACCTACTGCTTGCATATTGATGGACCTCATGGATTGGTGATGTATGTCTTTGCCTTGTCAGGAAGAATGACAATGAAATGACCTTTTTGTATAAAGAGCAGAACAGTCTTACCATTTTATGCTTGTAGCTTGGAGAACCATAAAGTGCCTATGCTTGAGAATTTGGGCATACAGTATCCTCGCTGGTACATTTGGAAGGCATTCTTATCCAAGCCAATTTGTTTGGGAGGACTAATGCCAGACAGCTGCGCAATTACACCTCAGCACAAAGCTGAGCCAATCTACTATAGACGGTAATGGCTGCATTGATATGCCTGTGTCTGTCTGAACAGTACCCACACACTGAATTGTCAACATAATGTCACACTCACATCTCAGGTTGAGCGCAAGAGCCGCATCCCCCCCACCACCCCACCACCTCCCCCTCCTCTCTCCACTGCTTGTTACTTGATAATGAAAGCAAGATGATGGCAGCGAAATGCACCCATATTAATCTCTCAGCATTTTCTACCATGACAGCACAATTTTCGGTGCCTTCCTCGAACGATCAGCCGCCTCAGAGTGTGTATATGTGACTCGGAGCAGGAGCAGACCACGCTCACTTCGCCCAGATCCAATTTGGATAGAATGTTTAAGGTCTGTCACTGTGAAAGAGAGGGAGGGGAGAGGCTTTTTTCTGTGAAATGAACATTGAAACACTTAAAATTTCTGGATTTATCTTATAGAACTTCTATCACAGAAGTTTCTCCACTATAGCTGTAGTTTTATTAATGTGCTTTCAATACATTTCACATTTTCGTGAATACAAACACATACCAGTAGGGAATTTGAGGCTGGCTGATGGAGGATTAAAAATACCAAGCCATTTCCCGCTCTGTTCTGATTGCTTGCAGCTTCATTATTTGCTTCCACAAAATTGAACACAGTCCAAAATACTTCTCCACTCTTGCTGCAATGTTCTTCTCTCTTTTTTTCCTTTTAGATTGCTATGTTTTCTTTTTTTCCAGATTGAGTTCTTATAGGCTTGATGGGTACTTTTCTGTACCGTAAACACAATGATGAACACACGCTGCTGATATTTCTTCAACACAGAGTTTCAAGCATCATTTCAGGGGTGGAATACAAGTTTGACGGTGGTTCCATGTTTTAAAACTGACTTCAAACTGTGCATCTAGAAGAAAGTACTGACATGTTTTAAACAACAGAAAGACTATAACAGGTATTGCAGGCATTAGTTCATTCAGCCAACATTTATTTCAGAATCAAAGTTAGAATCCCTTAAAGAAGGGAGTAATGTTCATTTTTATATCTGTGTTTGACCTAATCAAGGTTGATGTCATCACAAAGTTGCGCATGCATTTTGGCAACAGAAATGACGTCAAGCTCCATTCATACAGATGAGTTGGAGTTCTTTAAAACGCTAAATTAAAACTGTGAGTTGCATAAAAATGTTTGCTTGTTCTGTAGTTAAATGTCAGAAAATATACTTCACTATAATATACAATACTGCACTACACCACACTACACTACACTACACTATACTGTACTGTACTGTACTGTACTGTACTGTACTGTACTATACCATACCATACTATACTATACTATGCTATACTATACTATACTATGCTATGCTATGCTATGCTATGCTACGCTATACTACGCTATACTATGCTACATTACACTATACCATACCATACTATAGAGGCCAATGCTTACTGGTGACTTCAGCAGAATGTGTCATTCATGGTCAGTTAACAGGGTCACACTTTACACTGAAACACCAGCGAATGTCTCTACTGAAACATCCATCCACTAAATATTTGTCCACTTTTTGATGTCTTCCATCCACTCATTCATATTTCACTGAAGTGGGAGTTGTTAACCGACGTTCAAGGAAATAACTAATTAAAAGCTACGTTGTTTTGGGGTTAACCCCCTCACGTTGCTCAACTAACCACTGTACTCTGCAGCACTTCTGTTGCCAAGAAGGGCAGCCATAACTGCTTACAAACACCTTGTGGACCCAATATAGAGTGAAGTGAAATGCTCATGGCTCAGTAAACCTATGAATCTCTAAAAGTTGTAACAAATTCAATTTTCAAAACCAAGCCAAAGGAGTCTTGGACCCTGTTCTGATCTTTAGAACCCAGGGTCAAAGCAATGTTTATGGTATAGTAATGGAAATACGTCTACCATAACTTCTTGATCTGCCCTCTTCTGAAGTTGTACATCCGGAAAATTTCTTAGACATTTGTCCTTACAGCTCCACTTGACATTCAATTCCTAGAAACTGACGACAGAGGCCTTTTAGAAAGCTGGTTCCTCTTTATAATGCTGGAAAAAAGAGCAACAGGCTAAAGAGGCACTTCACAGCATTGTCAGTTCACAGTGACAGGGTTACAGCTTGTAGAGTTATAGTTGTCCACGGTGTCTCCTTGAAAGACGACTTGTAAGTGGCGGCAGTGGAATTCTAAAGCCCTGTCTCTGTTTGTTTCTTCTGTCTCTTACCTCCAAGATTTCAACGAATCAATACGAATGAGGCATTTGGTTTAACAGCTTCTCAAATGATGTTGCACATAAACACATTCGAGACTCTTGATTGGCTCTCTGTCTCCCTCGCAGGCGAAGAAAAAGGGACAAGACTGCAGATATAAGAGGAGGCAGTGGGAGACACAACAATATCTGTGCTTTGTTTCTGACTTTAGTGATATTCCCTATAAAAACTGTCGTACTGTTTTTGTTATCTCCTCTTCCTCACACTCTTACTTTCTCTTTCCTTCCTCTGCTCACACCCTATTTCCTGGGACCATTTTCTGACGGGAAACATTACCGCCATTACAGATCACTAGATATTGTTCGCTGGATGTCAAAAGAATCAGATTGATCACATGGCACGGTGGAAGTGTTGCACTGAGGCAGAGGGGACAGTCAAATGGGAGAAAATAATAGGGTACTTGCTAGGCCTGACAGATAACTTGGGAGAAGCCATACAATAGGCGAGCAACATAGCCGAGCTGCACAATGGAACAAGCAGAAAAAATGGCTTTTGCATTTCAGCCATCCTCTCATTTTAGCTGACATTCAAGATAGCATATGTCACGTTGCAGAGAAATTTCTATGCAAGGATGTGGTGAAACAGCTGCAAACAGGCAGAAAACTCCCATTACATCCCCACCTGCAAAATGAGCAGATATAAGACAAACATTGATGGTTCGTTTTGCTCGCTTCCAATACAAGACAATTTCCTGATTTATGCTCAATTAGCTTTTAATTAGAAATCAATCTCATTTGAATAAAAACATCGATCCTCATTCAAAAAAGGCAATTTATCTGCAATTACAAAATCCATTAAGGAATAATTAGACTTTCCCACTAAAAATCACATCAATAGAAAAACAGAATGTTTCTCAGGATATTTTTTCTTTCAGTGCAGAGTGGTGTTGTGGTAGAAGTGAAGCCTCCATGATGTGTTGGGTAATTGGTCGCTTGACATACAGACAGTAAATCAGCAGCAATGTAAATAATTAATTCTTAAGGTTATTTTAGGGGTGGTAATTATTAGGTCTGATACCTTTGTAAACAGGAAAATAACTTCTTTTGTCAGGCGTGTACTTAGAACTTAAGATCTTAAATGTTTTCCCAACAATTGACCACGAACTGATTTACAGATTAAAACAAATTCCCATTTATTACAGATTCTTTCAAAGGCCAGTCAACATTTGATGATACCATTATTTATCACTAGGATTATTTACAGTGGTTTTGAGATTATGATTGTCAAATACAAGTACAATTTCATGGGTTGAATTGTCTTTAACTCAAACCACATTTAATTTATCAGTGCTATTGTTGCAAACATATAAATACAATAGTATTGTCATATATTATTTACCACAATGAATACCGTTCTTCAATTTATGTCAGAGAGGGTGTTCTGCTTTCTCATATTTAAACATGGATATACATTAACGACACCGTATGTTAAGACTAATCGTGTGCCGATTTTCAAACCGTCACTTAATCACATGCTGTAGAAATCCCTGAATCTTTCGGCTCGAAGTGGTCCAATCAATAAAAAACAAAAACAAGATCTTGACGACACTTGCTGAAATAATGTTATGATGTAAGGATCTCCTAACTGTTTCATTACATTTCCATAAGGTGGACCTTAAACACCAAGGCCTGCCTTTAGCTACAAACTTGAATTAAAAAGAAAAAAAATTGGTTGCTTATTTCAGAAAGTGAAACCCAGATATTAAACAGCTTCATTGTACACTGAGTAAATTATTTTAAGTATTTTTTAATTGAAAGGTTGAAGATTATGGCTTACCGATCATGAAAACTCTAAATTCAGTGTCCCAGGAAAAATTAAGTATAACATAAGATCAATAAAAAAAGGATATTTTCAACAGAAATGTTGAGCCCTTGAGTGTTGCTATTCCTCCAATTTCTGCCCCTTTTCACCCACTTTTGCGGCTTTTTGACCAATTTTTGCCACCAAAACTTAAGTTTGCTACCCTTCATCACTTAGATTGTTGCTTTTGCAAAATAGTTTTCTACACTTTGTTGAGTAACACTACTGTGGAACATTAAACACAAACAAACATACAAATAACAAAAAATACTGTTCTGACACATTTGAGGTTAAAGAAATATTGCACTGTCTGCAGTAAGAATATTGCAGCAGACCATATTGTGATTTAATCTAATTTGCAATTAAATGCCCAGCCTTGCTTTAATCCCTGGGGGAGCTGAAAACATTGCATGTAAAGATCAACTTGCTGACACTGCGATCCAGTTCTTATTTGGATTGAACTTCAATCCATTTAATAATTTTGTGCCCATACATTTGGCCTTTAACTGTTCAATGTTGTCATTATGAGCATGCTAGCAAACCATTTTGAGCTTTCAGTGGAGATCCACAAAGCTGCTAATGAGACTCTTTCTCAAGTAAACTGCGGAGGGTGAAGTTATACCAGAACCAACATGTACAAACATGAGTTTTTAAGATTAAAGCATTCAAGTTGTTTTTTTTCCCTGACATATTTCTCACAAATGATTGACAAGGAGACTGAGAAGTTCACTAATCAAAAGTGAAAATATTTTTTTTGGCTCAGCCCAACATGTCATAGTCATTCTGCTATGAATTATGTTCTGAAGTAGAACATTCAAGATGATTTACAACGTGATCAGTGGTGAGGACAATATTGCATACACAGTTGCCAAACCGACCAGAAAACTAAAGAAAACAAATCTTTGATGGTCGAGCTTAATGATCATTGATTTCCATTCAAAGCCAGATGGTAAAACGAATGAACAGATTGTGAAATGCTTCATCTGGTGAGCACAGTCAATTCTGGGCCGTGTATGAAATTGATCACACTGTACATTCTGTCTCCTCCGTGCCTCAGCCGTCACATCCTGTTTGTAGGTCTCCTTGTGCCGTGCGTTCCTCCTCGCCGCCGCCACCACCGCAGCAGCATGTCCTGCAGTAAAACCCACAGGTTCTTCTCGTCCTTGTGTGTGGGCGTTGGCGTTTACCCCCCTCCCTTCTGTCATAAAAAAACACACTGCAAGTGCTGTTTAACCTTGAGCTGCTGCTACTCAGGCATCACCTTTGCAGCCCCCTTGGCTACTGATATAAATCAAAATGTTCGCCAGCCTCTAAGGATGAATCAGCAGTTTTGGGGGGGATTGATTGAATTTTATCTTGATTTCATAAAACATTTAGACAAACCAATTAAAGAGGTGGCTGAGTGCAGCCACCAGCACTTAATCCATCATGCTGTCAGTGGGATAAAATCAGATTGACACTAATGTAGTCGATATGTTGGTGTATTTGCAATCTGGTACAATAAAGTGGAAGTTAATTAGAGTAACCAGAGAAAAGAGGCTTGATTGGTATGAAAATGTCTGGACTTTGACAACGAATGAGGATTGTTTTAAAACGTAAGGTGTTAAATTTTAACCATGTTGGTTAATCGCGCATAACTTCGACGTCCCCTTTGACTCCGCTCATTTACTTTCCAATGAATTCCACTCCACAATGCAGCAGAGCTATTGCAGGCCAACGCTGTTATACTGCAGTGCGGTCCAAATATTATAATAAGATGGATGGCTACTGCACATTTTCCTGGAGGACTGGCCTTTCTTGGTCTTGTCCACCAACTGCAGGTGAAATACAGCACGGCCATTACCATGCAGAGGTTCTCACCGGAGTTAACGGCATACTCCCACAGAGTCCTTCTCCCTTTGTTTTAAGGCAGGCTTCGTAATTACTAGCTGTCCCATTCAGGTTGTAAATGGCTCTTTATTGCCATTCTGTAATCAGAATAAATCCTCAAGCCTATTCACTGGCCTGATGCCCCTCCATTGATTTACAAATGACCTATGTATTATTAATCCGATGTTCCTCCCTTCTTTTTTTACCTCATAATAAGCCCTATCTGTGCGTAAAGGGCACCTCACTACAACGTTATCACACATAAAGCTGTTTTGCCAGAATATTCTCTGGGGTTTGTTCCGCGATATGACGCTGTGTTTTGTTGATAACAAAGAAAAAGCAAAAGGAGCGCGGTGATATCAACCTGTTCTCCTAGAGTTAATATGGAGCATATCGCTTTTATCTGCTCTTTTTGTGCATTTCTCCTTTTTTTCTTTAATCTTTGCCTTTGCAGAAGAGACAAAAGTTCACAGTGACATGAGAAAACTGTATAAAATGTGCCTTAGACAGGAAATTAAAGTTTATACCAGTGTGTGCTGTGTGCCGGGGAGGTTTTTCTTTTCCTTTTTTTTTTTTTTAAGAGAAAACAAACAAATAACAGACTTCAGCTGCTGTGATGAATGAGATCAGCCTAAACGCTTGATTTGGTGTTATCTCTTAAGATATATGTTTCTGACTAGACCTTTTGATAATGCCATATATCTTGATGCCAACAACGGCAGCAGTATAAATCAAACTTTTGTAGTTTAAACTGTTCAGAACAACTTGAAGCCTCTGGTAGTATAGTTTGAAGAGTAAAAATGCACACAGGATATTAATATTCAAGAGAATGACAGGCTTCTACAAATTTTGAGTGAAAACTGTTCTTCATAGTTGTTGAAGAATCTTGTTCAAAATCAGAACATTTAGCCATTTCAACTATTTCCCAGAACTCTGTGGGCGCAGCCAATCACATACTGATTGACATCTTCCTGGCTTTGTGAACAACAATTGCCCAATGTGACAATACATAGAGTGCTAAACAATGAGAGTAGTCTGAGTCAGAATCAGAGGAGGAAGCAACTATTTGAATTTTTTTCATTTTATTTGGTCACTAAATGGTGAGTTTTCAACATTGTCGGTTTATGAATAGCGACAACACACCTACATTTCCTGCCGTTGTCAGTCCAAATACAGAGAGGGTGAGTGCTGTATCTTGGGGCGAGGCATGCGCAGCTGTGATCTGGCTTATTTAACCTGCAGGACTGAGTTTAGTAAACTGAAGTTGGATAAAGAAAACTTATTTAACTCTTTCCCCGCCATTGACGAGATATTCCGTCAATCTCGTCACAACGCTTCCCCGCCATTGACGAGTTTTTCCGTCATTCCGTGTTTTTGCCGCCACAATGCCGAGGGCGCTGTTGTGCATCTTGTGCATCAACCTCACACTTCTTAGTGCACAAAACAAATGAAGAAGAAGCAACTTTCATGGAAACTTATTGCTTTACGTATCAATTGGGAACATTCTACACAGCCATCAGCGTTCTTCTGAAAATGCAGCTCCAGGGAGATACAGCGTCACGGAAGCTTCGGATTATTCACGGACTCGGACTACGATAACTCGCACTTTGACCTACTTTCAGACGAGTATGACACGCCCCACAGCGACGGAGAAAGCGAAGATGAAGCGAAGATGGGGATGACTGTGTAAATGATGGACACGGAGGTGAGGGAGACAGAGGAAAAAAAGTTTCACGTAGTGACAGACAAAGACGGGGCAGACGACGGAGACGACAGAGGCGGGGAAAGTGAAAGACATACGATGTTCTGTTCATTTGTTTGTGCTAAAATGATCAGCATGAAAATGTTTATGAAAACAAAGGCTAAACTGGTATGATGATCAATTAGAATTGATTTTTGTAAGTCCGAATTTGACAAGGAATCGTTTGCTTTAGGAGATGTGTAAAGTTTTGGCAAACAATTTGGGTAATAATGGGATGTCTTCACACTAATAATTGTTATTATTATTGTTATTGTTTTTTATTTTGTCATTCTCAATACAGTGTTTATATTTTTTAAACAGACAGGGTCATAAACTGTAAATATTGAATCAGTTTTTTTCCCACAAAGTATGTGTTCCAAAAAAACGTTGTTTTCAGGGCTTTTTGTTTGGAATGTTGCTTTTTCTTGAAAATGGCCGATATTCAAATGGTGATAACTCAAAAAGTAACGGAGATAAAATAAATCTGTTTTCTGAATTTAAAAGCTGAAACCCTCTTCTTTCTGTTGATGTATTCACCATACAAAGAACCCAAACACAACATTTTCAATGGGCCTTCAAAGATTCATGGTTAAGGTAAAAAACGCTGGCGCTGGCTGGCAACTAATCATCAGAACGCTGGCGGGGAAAGAGTTAATAATTCAGCCGTAACTGATGTTTCAGTGCACTGTGAAATCCAATCGCTACCCTGACTCACATTCCTAGGTTAACTTTACTAGGTTATCCATACTCAGTGTTTTGACTTAAGATTACTTAAGCTCACTTGCAACAATAAGTAGCCAACACAGACTCACCACCACTGTGCATTTAAAGACGAAGAAGGAACTTAACTCCCAATCAAACCATGTAACCGTGAGCAAGGAGGGCACACAATGAACATGAGAGCCTGCTGTACATAGTTGACTCACAAGGCTGTCTATGCTCTGTGGAACATGAATTAAAGTTAAGTACAACCAGTCTGCATGCTTTTTTTTAAAGTAATAATAACTAATTGGATTTTTTATAAAGTTATAAAGTGTGACCTGATAGATTGTGACTTTGAGCTGACGAGAAGTGACACATTCGGCTTAGCACAGTCACATTTAACTCCACTAGTAGCTCCGTAACAATCAGAACCCACTAGAAGTTGACCCCATGGTGTAGTACTCTTTTTAACAATTGTACAAGCAAACAATTTTATGCTACTAACAGTTTTATTTTAGTGTTTAAAGAATGCAACTCCATTTGAATGAATTGGGCTAAACACCACTTCCGTTTCTTCTTTGCAACAAAAAGGACTTAAGTTTTGTGGCTCTAAAAGAATCTGAAAGTATCATTGATTCCATAAACCTAAAGGAGTCTTTATATTCTTAGGAGATGAAGAAAAGCTGATACTACTGTAAAATAAACACGGCCTTCCAAAGGGACTCATCTTTTACAACTAAGCGAACATTTGACTGTAACACAGTCCGAGATATCAGTTATTACAAGCTCTCAAATGAAACAAGACGCTTATCTAAGAGATGCATTTTCAGAATTTCTAACCAGCGAATATGTGGATCAAAAAGGACGTCTTTATTGACCCTGTAGTTTCAAATTACAGCCTGAAATGAGATCACAGCAGCGATGGATCCTCTGATCAATGTCTCAGTGGAGCACTGAAATTAATAAAAGTCACAGCTGTATTGATAAAGCCCTTTGTCAGATAAAGGCTGTCTGGGAGAGGATCACAGTAAATATAGTTCATACAGTCGAAGCTTCCCATCAGCCTCTGCAAGAGTGTAACATTTTCTCAGAGCAACACGACTCCACTTTCAAGCATTTAGCTTCTATTCACATATTTGACAGATTGAGGGTGTAACTTGGAGAGGAGTTAAATATTGAGAAGATTAGACAGCAGCAGGAGCAGCAGCACTGCTTCAGTTCACTTTGAACACCATCATTAGCTATCTTAGCCTGTTAGAGGGCTGTAATAAAAGGTGATGTACAGAAACGGTTCTGAATGGAAGACCGTATCATGAGCTTCTCGAGAAAACCAGTAGTGGAGTACAAGACGGGAATTTTTTTTACCTTATGCAGATAATGGATGATTTCGTACTCTTCGAATTAGCATTTAGCACTACTGACAGCATGGTGCCATAAGTAATTTTACAAAGAAACAATAGAAAATCATGGTTATGTCCTACCAGTGCTCATCTAAGATCACTTAGCTGATGGACAGAGGAACTTAATCACAATCAGCTTAGCTTAGCTTGTGTTTTAGCCTTTAGCCCATGCTCTATCACTCTCTTCTTTAGTTTTCTTCTGCTCTTCTGTCTCTGTACTGTCAGACAGTCCAGCTCCAGTGTCCACTTTTACTACTACGACTGATAAAATCACAAATCTCTCTTCTTGCTGCTAAACTTCATCAGCCAGTGTGGTGTTGTCATGGAGATTTTTGATGTGCCGTAAACCAATCTGGTCCAGTTTGACCCGATCGGAAGCTGAGAAATAGCATTAAGAAATGTGCTGATAAACTCATTTTAAGTTTAGAGTCAGGCATATGTCTCGGTATGAGACTTACAAAGTCCTCACGGTCTTTTTAAGTGAGGGCTGCCAGTCTTCATTGCCAGGGGTCAGATGCTCAGCAGTTTGGGAACCCCGGAAGAAAAGTATGGTCTTGGCCTGTTCTTTTAGAAAGCATCAAGAGATGTTATTTTTTTGTAGTATGGCACTTAAAAAAATAAAAATTAATAGATTAAAAGTGTACTTTCAACAGTGTGAATGGCACTGTTTCCTTAAGCTTTACTCCTGATGCTCCACGGTTTGTTTTGGTTGCTCTGTAAATGTACAGACACTAAATTCAGTCATCAATTCTAATCAACATGCTGCCTCGCCTTCATTGTGCTCACAGTTTCATCTCCTTCAATTACTAAAACGAATTGGCTTTGAAGCCTCAGAGTCAACTGAAGCAGTTAATGTTAAAGCAGCATTATGAAGGTGGGTGTGGTTTGTATGGGTCGCATTATCTAATTTATAATGGTATTAAATTTAAATAGGAGGGAAGTGTTTTTATATTTGATGTGACCTGCAGTAGAGTTATCCTTAAAGAGTCTTTGCATTTAAGACAGGAGGTGTTTGTTAACATTGCACACCACGTCTCGCTGTTGTTCAAACAATGAATAACAAAGAGGGCTCAAGGAATTTTCCGTACAGAGAGCAAAGAGAGCACAGACGCTTTGCATATCCACAATCTGTCAGAGAAATAAATAAATTAAACCCCGCCGCCTCTTCAAAAACAAACAGCTGTCAAAAAGTCACTCAGGGGCACCTCGCACACACCTCTCCCTTCTCCAGAAATCAAATCCCGGCAAACCACGTTCTTTTATTATATTCCTTTATTTTTTTTATCGCCCTTTTCCTTTGTATGCTTCCATCTGAGAAACAAATCAAGCAAATAACATCCTTGGAGGTGTCTGTGTTTTAATGTGATGTCTGGGTGTGCTGTCTCACTACAGAGTAATCCTTCTCTAGCCCAAGGATGTGCCTGTGATCTCCGCTTTGAGAGAGCCACAGAGACTTAGCAATAAAAGTGTCATTATTATCATGTAGTACCTTGCGCTAAATGCAAACAACATAAATTAAAGAGGGAGGGAGCCATTTGCAAACAAAAGGAGCAGTGAAAGATGAAAGCATGAAAATGTTTCCTCCTTTGTTTCCTTTGCTTCTGAAGTGACTGACTGCGCGACTGATACCAGGGGCTTATGTTCCCTGACATTTTATTAACCATAAGCTAACCCTGCTACCTTTGAATTACTGCATACCTGTCTATCTTAGAGGGAATATTCCTGCTCTGATGGATTTTTGCATCCAAACCAACATGATGGGGACCACATTTTGATATGAGATTTTAAGCTTAACAAATATACTTTAAGTTCATTAAAGGAGAAAAAGCATGTTTGTAGGCAGTTCCCACATGGGTTCACACACTGAAAGTATGTTCACCCTTTGTAATAAGTTGGAGCACAGTTGTCTCAAGTGAATGCATTAAAGCAGCTCAACTTTTATTTTTTCGACTGGGGGTTTCTTGTGTGTCTCCTGACAAATAGGCCACAGATTCTGAAGCTTTCCTCAAGGTCAGAAAATCGTTTGGTTGAAGCTTTAGCCCTGTGGGTAGGTGTTTTGAGCTATTCAGAAAGGGACATTGGCATCTCCGTAAAGCTTTTTCTTTGTTTGCTGTATAATCAATGGCAACAGTTATGGCAATGGCAACAACTGGGAGAAAAACTTGTAGATAACATAGCGGGCCAGGCATCAGACAATGACAAAGATCACACTGCCTACAAGTGGTTTGGAGGCAAACTGACCCAAGGCTAAGCCACTCCCCCCTTCATTCACTCGCACTAACAACAGCGACAGGCGCTAATGCAGGTGTCACAGTCTGAGACATTTCACAGGTGGCTATCGATGACTCAAGGAGACAGAAAGATCATGTATCTGGGAGGCACCAAAAAGTCTAAATGACACAACAGAGGGATATATTAATCATTTTATTGTTAGGAAGGCCGATGAAAAGCTTCAGTTACAAGCCACAGTTTACAGGTCCTGGTGCAAACATGTTTTTTTCCTAATTTATTTTACCAGGCGGTATCCCATTGATATATATATATATATATATATATATATATATATATATATATATATATATATATATATATAAAGACCAAAAAACAAACCCTGATTAACTGCATCTCATTGCATTCAACACTGAAGTTATGGTTTTTGGCTCAGAATATGAGGAAATTTGAAGTATATGCTACTTTATTATCTTTCCCAACAGATTCTCTCCATGAGTTTGGTTGTACAATATTTACATTGAATCAGTCAGCATAACAACTGCCAACCTTTGTTTTCCTGGTCATTACAGATAAGTCGTTCAAGCTAAGCTACAGAAGTCAACTAACCATACAACAAACTACAGGGTACAATGATGTACAATCACCGAAGTACAAAAACTAGAACAAAACAGGCCAATGAACTCCCAACAAACAAAGTGGCATGATGAACAATGCAGCTAGGAACTAAAGTTGAGCTAACTTTAGCTAAAGTCAGAGATGTTAGCGATAACTTCATATTTTTTTCCAGCAAAGTGACATGTTGCCTCAGATGTGATGTTGACTTGCTTCACAACAGATGTTGAAAACCTTACATTCTTATCCTTATCCTTATCCCTAATTTATGTTGAGCTGATGTTGTGGCCTACCACACAACTTTACCCAAAATACATACTTTTTTCTGTTTCGATGTGGCTATAGAAAGGTTAAAAATACATCTTGTTGCCCAGCATCTCAGGGTATCTTGTTTCAGAGTTGCATGTACACCATGAACACCTTTGACTATTTTTAAGCTTAAGATCTTAGAAAAAAAATCATAAAACCAAACAAAAACTGACTTTCAAGTCAATTGTACATGGACTTAAGCCTTGGCCTTGACCAGGTATTAAATATAATTGTTTAGGCTGCATTGACTTTGAGCTAAGAGATAGCTAACTTATAGGAACCAGCTTCCATGACACAGCATGAGTCAGAACAATGTTTTTGATGTTCATTCAAATTTTCTCATTTTGCCCTGGTTGTTTTAACACAGAGGATGGTCTTTACAGGCCAGTCACAGCTGCCATATTGTGTTTGTATAAAGTCTTTGTCACTTACAGCAAACGACCCAACACCTAGTGTGTAACACCAAAGAATACTGCATGAGTGAGTCACTTCTCCGTATGCTCCAACCTGTGTGATCTGAAGTAGCAAAGACAGATCACGTCGCCTTAGACGGAATTGACCCCAAATACACGTCTCTGTTTGTGTCAGATCTAATTTGTTATGGTACTTTAACATAACTGTCTGTTTTGTGAATGTGTTCATGCCTTAAAGGTCAAACACATCAGTCAACAGCACCCCAATGTTTTGACTCTATTATTCTGCCCTCGTTGTAAGGTGCTCTGTAAATACCTCTATCCAGTCTGACAGCATCATCTTTATCTGATATCAACATGCATGGCTGCCGCTTCTCAGGGTTTTAAACACCTTTTCATGATGAGATCAGATGCCGTAATAGAAGCTATGTTACAGGAGCAGTCAAATGGCTAATACAAGGTGAAAAATCTGTTGAGGGTTTTGGAATAATGGTAAACCACCTGATTAAATTGTAAGAGTTTTCCATGCAAATGCAATGTCGGTTTTATTCTCTCCCATACCAAACCCTTCTGAGACTCAAAGCACAGATGTTGAACAGACAGCCTTGAGAAATGAAGAGTTATTGTCACTCTTGAAAATAGATTTGGACAAAACTCAGTGTACCTGAAGGGGATGGTGTCACCACTGCAAAGTACGGAGTGCGTTCCAGGAATTGCTCTCTGACTTTACATTATACGGCAAACCTTTTCTTTCCCTTCAGGTCACATTAAAAGTAACTAACTGAAAACTATGACTCAACATGAATGAATCATTCAATGTCAGGTGTAAAGTGTCATGGGAAAAAATTGTAGGTTTAAAAACCACAAAAGTGTATCACTGAGAGGACGTGCATGTACATTTTTAAACCATGGTTACATATTGTTATCCTACTAGCAATTGCCTTCGTCATCTTTCAAAGTTTTCAGAGAAGAAGAAACATGTTTTTAATGTATATTCATAACATTACATTTATATCATCTTATCATTATTGTTAACTTATTTAATTTATCAAAATGTCTTTGGCTTTGACAATTATGCTATGAGGCTTACACCATAGTAATTTAAATGTGTATGTTCTATGACTTAGGCAATATGCAATTAGGCTAACGACATGGGTGCATGTAGAAAAAAAAAAAATTATGTATTGACAGATATCAGGGGTAAAACTCCCACTTAGTTTCTTTTATTACATTACTACTTAGTGAGTACTACATATTACTTTTCAACACTTGAGTATTAGTAAATCACGCAATTGGTGTTCCCCAAGGTTCTGTGCTGGAACCTTTACTCTTTAGTTTATACATGAGTTATCTCCTACAACACATGATCTGGCTCTTCATTTCTCAAGTTTGGACAGAGCTCTCCTGCCCTGTTTTTGGCCTTTAGCTCATGTTTTAGCCTTTACCCAGTGGGCTATCATTCTCCCATTTAGCTTTCTTCTGCCCGTTTGTCCCTTTTTTGTTGGGCAGTCAAGCTCCACTATTACTACTCAAAGAAATCGTTTTCAGCAGAGAAAAACACAAATCTATTTTCTTAATGCTAAATTTGACAGCTGGCGTTATTTGTTGTCACAGAGATTTCAACTTGCTGTAAATCGTTTAGGGGTCCAGTCTGAACTGTCCAGGAAAATTGAGAAATGGCTGATAATCTCATTTTAAGTTGTAGTTTATGATCAGGCATATATAGATATAAGAGTTTTTCAAGTTAACTTCAAAAGTCCTCACAGTCCCTTTAAACTTCAAACACGGTATTAGGACAAAATTACAACAACAGGTATTATCGCAAGTTGTTTTCCGTCAAATGTTTCAACACAGATCACGTCTTCTGTTAATTATTTCCAGTCAAATATATGACTCTTAAAAAATGTGCAAACATTGCTGATTAACTTAGTGTGGTAAGTTGTAATTGTATATCAAAGGGCTACTATAGAGCAGGACAGTGAATGTGTGCTACGAGCTTTTATGTTGAGACCTTGCTGAACAATGGGCTCTAATTAAAAGGCGGCTATTTCTGGCTGTTGATAATTGAAAATGTGGGGTCTTACACTGTAAATGACTCACAATGAATGCTGGATCACAGTAGATTAGTAACTGAGGGGGATGTCAATTTAGCTCCCAGCTGATTCTCTAATTTTACTTATCTTAAAACAGACTCAATTTACTGCTTAAAATTAGATGTAATGAAATGCACAACCTGATTTCAAAAATTTAGGCCAGGATCAGTACGTTCACTTTTAAAAGCCTCACCTGTGTTATAGTTAAGTCCTTACATCTTAATAAACAGGTAGTAAATGCTGTACCATACATGAAGGACATTTTCTATTTCCAGATAGAGTTTTTCAACATTGAAGAAGAAGCATCTTCTGTCCTCACCTTGAAATGCAGCCCAGCATGCAATGCAAAGCAATTCGGGAGTGTCACACAGTCACACTGTTTCCTTGCTGTGTGCTCTGAGTGGACAAGGGGACGGCAGCTGAGACAGTGAACTTGTGCACTGGTGTGTCCAGTTTTCTGGGGACTTCTGGGATGGTTGCAGAGGGAGGCATGTTGAATTATGTATTTACCCCCCAATATTTGTGCCTTTTACCTGAGTTCAAGCTGTCTAGGTACCTTTATGTTTCCAAATAGTCTGCATTTAATTTTAAGACATGAGCTGGTGGGAGGCAGCTGCTTTGGCACGCTCTCTTCGGGGGTTGCACACAGTATGATTCTGCGTGTACACCCCATGCAGAGCGGCAATGATTGCTATGTCAGGAATCAGGCTGTAATGACAGCAATCCATCATTTCAACTGTTTTCTAATAGAATTTAATGCGTTCAAGCATCTCTGGCATTAATTATGATTATTCTGAAGCAGGGCTGAGTATCAAACTGTCTCCTACTGTATTTGAGGAGGTGTAATGTAGCTGAGTTATGTTATCCTCTCTGGCACTGGAGATTGCAACATGATATCCACTTCAGTTGGGTAATTAAATATCTTATAAAAAATGTTATCAAATCTTAAATCTTGGCTTGACAGACTATATGTATACACAGAATTTTCATGTGCTCACCAAAGAAGACCTAAACACGTAAACAACATACCGATTTCACATAAATTTGATTCATTTTAAAACAATTTCTTAACACAACCTAAATAGTCTTTCTGATTGTGTGGTTGGAAATGATCCCATGGCAGTGATTCTTGTCGGACTCCTTGTGGAACAAATTCTCATTAACAGAAATTTTTTATTCATGGACAAATAAAGACATTAGCCATCGTGACTGTTATAATTCGCCTCAAACTGAGCTGTTTTGTTCAAGTTAGAGTCAGACAAAATGAATAAGACTTCTGCAAAAATATTTGATGATTATTTTGTTTTAGTAGAGCTGCACTGTTGTCACTCTTAATCTGTTTCATTCGTTTAATCAGTTTTCAACGATGAATCCAAAAACAAAACGGTGACAAAGTGTTCATTTCCCATTTTTTACTTTTGGAAATTAAAACAATTTAAAAATTGTTTGTTTTTCAATATCTGGTTTGCTATGATTAAGTAAAGGAAACATGAATCACAGGCCACAAGCTGATTTGAATTTTATTATTTAACTTGTACGATCATCATAACTCGGGGGCTGTAGATGGAGTAGCTTCTTTGTTGAGAGAGCGTAGATGAAGCCAGCTTGATGGTCGTTACAGGCACAAGCACGAACAGCTGCATTTTATTCAAAGGAGTTCAACAAGTGACTCTTCAGGATGAATTATGACTAACTATAATTACATTGTTACCCCCTTAATCTCGTATATGTCTTGGGTACCAGGCTAGCTACCACCATGCAACAAACACACGTGCAACTGAACAAGAGATGTGGCGTACTTTTGAAGGAAACAAATATACCTGGAAAACCCTTTGGATTTATTCATTTGTCATTTCGTCATCCTCGGACCTTAAAAAGGCCAGCGCATGGAGCACATGTGTTTCCCTAAGCATTAGTGCAAAAGAAACAGACTTTCTGATGGCAAAGTGCTGAAGATTTCAAGTGCTTGGCTCTCAAATTAGTTAAATGAGTCAGTCTCAGCCCTGTTTGCAGAAAATTGTAGCTCACCTTGGTGTTTCTTCTTCTGGCAGCTAGTTAATGAAGCAGCAGAGCTGACTGGCATTTGTTTGTGGTGATACAATCACAACTAACACTTAACTTCTAAGACCCCACCTCAAAATACTGGAATACCCCATCAACCACTACTTCTTGCTCTCATTTGGTCTTTTATTGCTATCAACAAAGTAGTTGGCGAAGTGAATCAATGATCCTGTATGCGTGGTGCTTATAAATGAAGTTAAAGGGATGTAGTCATAATAACGAGCAGGCTACATGGGTTAGATTTGTAGAAACAGAAATTAGCCTTATTTTCTGACAGGTTTCACTTCCAAAGTAGCCATGTTTATACACTAGAGTGCCAATTACAGCTTTGCACCCCATACTTGTGTCCATGACACATGATATTTCTAATCTAATGCAGTGAGTTGGTGTTACAAATGGGCTTGGGCGAAAATTTAATTTCTTGTGTTGTGAAATGGATGGGAGGAAAAAAATCAATAGAGAAAATGTGAGGAAATGAAAGTCCTAGGAAGCGAAAAAAATTCAAATAAAGTGAAAAAAGTTCTGGCACATCAATCGTCTTGGCCAGCTGTCGGAGGTGACATTTCATTAGTACACTTTGTCAATAGAGAAATGGTCTGCAGAGAGAGCGGTGGGGTGCGAGTAACAAGGAGGGACAGAGGCATGCAGGGATAGCAAAAGCCTATGAAGATGAGGAGAAGAGCACAGTCCTTTTTCATTAGACCCATCCTGATTCTGTCCGAATTAAAGACACTGTGGCTGCAGGCATGATGAAAGAGAAGGTGGGTGTCCCTCTTCCATTTTAAGTCCCTATCAATCATCCACCCATCACTTTTTACCCCCTGCTGATGTGGCGCCACCAGCCCACATGTCTTTTTGCTTGTTCAGGTTCTAAGAAAGTTACCGTTCATCCCTTTCCCTCAACCAGCCAAGTGGCGGAAACGTTCAGAGAAAAATCACCAGCATAACGACTCCTGCCATTTTCCATAACATCCTCATCCATCAATTAGGAGGTTTCCAGTAAGTGGGTGACGGATATGGCAGAATAAGGCCAGACTTTTTGATGACTAAAGCACAGGAGGGAATCAGGGCCTTAACTATCAACCCTTTGAGGACCCATAATCACAGCCATGGCCAGAGGCAGTATGAAGCAAGAGCAGCACTGTGGATCACAAAACTACAAGACTGTTTTCAGTCATACATGTTCTCAGGGATTGAAAGAGTGAAAAGTGATGATTTTTTCCTTTAAATGCCAACCTCTAATATCTCAAGCTGCATTGCTTTAAAATAATGTTTCTTGCCTTCTAAAACCCCTAAAACCCTTTTGATTGAATTGTTGGTTGCACCTAAAAAAGTAAGTGTCCAACCCAAAAAGCGAAAACCCAAAAAGAGGACCCTCTAAAATAGGGGACTAAGTAGCTTCATTATCCTTTACATTTATTTAAAAAAAAGATTCCCTCACTATTTAAAAGTAAACATTTGTTTCAAACATTTCTTTGAGGAGGCTTTTTTCTCTTTTTTTTTTTTTTTTTTTTTTAGGGGGCAGGTGCCACCCCATGCCAACCCGGTAGATCCGCCCCTGTAAGTGTCACATTTAGTTTATTGTCTGGGAACACTGTTGGATCAGTCATTCGGTCTCTTGATCATTATTCTCTACGATTACACCCAAAAGCATTTTTACACTCTAGCAAGCAGTAAAGTAAGATTTAAGAGATCTTGTAATCACTATTTTGAGCCATAACTCAGTGGACAGCGGTGCAGGAGGTCTATTAAATTTATAGATTTATCAGAGATGATCAACTGCATCGTCATACAAAAAGGTAGGGTTAATTTTCCTGTTTTGTCGTTTTTAATGGAGTAATTGAGGCCATTTCTTTAGTGTGGTTTGGCTTCAAGGTGGAATGGGTTTTTAAGATTAGGGGTTCAATCTGCTCCCTCCCCCTGTTTATATGGGAAGATAGTGATCATATCGCCTCTAAAGGTCAATACACGTGTAAAATGGTGAATACCGCAGTTCTACTGTACACCTAGCATAACCCGACAGTAAAGGTTAAGTCCCACTCAATTCCAAGTCATGTAAATTATCGTAACTTATGACATTGCAATAGATGGAATTCTGGACTCTGTAAAATATTAATGAAACCAGAATTTGATGGTCCAGTTCCTGTCAGTTTAATGTCAATGGGGTCAGGCTCAGAGAAGTCAACAGCATTTCTTTCTCTGCAGGAAACAGCATTAACCTGCATTTTTGGATGTAGCAAAAAACTTTCTTTAAACACAATTATTGTTTTGGAAGTAATGTTGAGCCCATGCGGTGATTTCCACTTCAGAGTCACGTCTGTTTTTAACATTGTGCTGCCTAAGGAATATGATTCTGGACTTGTTGAGCTCACGCAGTCTCTCACAGAGTGCTGAACCTCTTCTCATCTTTGATTTTGAGAGACTAAGCCACTTTGAAAAGCCATTTTTCCCAAGTCATGTTATCAACCATGGAAAAATTCACTTTCTCAGTTGGAAAATGATACCTTTTATTTTTTATTCATTTTTGTATTCTATCACACAATTTTTTCACTGTTTTGTTTTAAAACACACTGTTGACATCAAGTTTGAAGTGAGCATCCTTTTCATCAAACATCATCAAGAATCAGATTTTAGTCATCCATCATTGCTATTACTTCTTGCTGATGATTATGAACAGATTAGTCCAGCCTTGAAAATGGAAAGCAAGATTCTCTCTATTTTGCCTCTGTTTTAGTCTCCACCTATTAGTCTAGGCGAAGTCTGCCTTTGTTCTAATCATTTTATCCCTTCATTTAAAGATTTTTCATTTCAGTTGTTTCATAGAGATGTTTATTGAATATATTATGTATATATATATATATATATATATATATATAATGCTGGAAGATACATAGTTTGATGCTTTTTTATGATGACTTTAAGTAAAAGATGATTGTTGACATCAGTACTGCTTCATTGAAGCCCCAAACTGATGCGATCTTTCTCAAAATAATATGAAACTTGTGCTTTTTATCTCTTCAATATTTTTCCAACTGAAGTCATTTTTCTCAAACAAGAATTAAAGGGGAAAGTGTTCTAGTGTTTCCATCTGTTTGTGACTTTAGATCAAGCCCTTGCTCAAAAGCAGAGACAAGGCTTAGCCTCATAAACTTTGATCAGCCATGCAGTTTTATAAAACTGACTGTAATACTCTGAATGACTCCATCTTTCATACATTTATAACCATCCAGATATGCAAATAGCAGCATCAACCTGCCAGATTCCACTTCCAACAGTTCCAGCCCTTCACAGCCCACTTAGCCCATATTCCCTGAGCACTCCAGCACCGTCTTTACTGTTTCCAGTTCAACAAGGATCCAATGGGCTTCTCGTTGACTCCCCCCAAACCTGTGCCTAGAAGCTCTCTCTCTCTCACACACACAAAAAAAGAAGAAAAAAAAAAGAACAGGCAGCTAAAAGGGGAAAAGTCGTCATTTTTCTGTCCTTTCAAGCGCAGAGCAGAATACCTCTGGGCTCTCACCGTGCGAGTTGGCGTTTACCAACCCAGATATTCCTCCTCACTCCTCATTGGCCTTTCATGTTAGCCTGAGATCTTTTCCTCTCCTCTTTTCTTTGCCCAGCATGCTCACTACACCATTTTGAAACACACCACAGATCAGAGAAAGTCAAAATAAAGTAAAAGCTGAAGGCTTCAGTTTCGTTGTGTCGGCTTTTGGACCTGGATTGGAAGTTTCAGCCTAAATGTGTTGATAATTAGAGCTTTTGGGAAAAACAAACACAGCATCCCTCTGTTTTGGGAGTCATTTCGGGTGTCTAATGTGTCGATTTGCATCAAATGATGGAAGATAAATAATAGTTAAGCGATGATAATCTGAACCAATGTGGGAGATTTTTGTCGTCCAAGAATAACCCTCTTGTGTATTCATGTCCATTGGCTAAAGATTTGAAGTAACATACTCGTTGCCCACATAAAAGAAAAATATAAAACATGAGACACAAACAGGTGGGAATTGCTTTTCACATTGTCAACATTTCCTTATTAGCAACACAGCCTTGTCATTCTCCAGCAATTAATTTGACAGTTGTCAGAGAAAGAGACAAGAAGGGCCACAGTTATTCAAACGGAAAAGTGTTGGATTGTTAAAATCTCAACAAACTATTAAATTGCAACATTTGAGAAGAAGTAGCTGAAAGGTTTTTTTTTCATAGCACTGCTTCAGAACAGTTTCAGTTGGCTCCTTTTACCTGAGAAGAAAAGGCAGCTGAAGGTGAATTACTCTTTTCGGATTTGTTTCAGAAAAGATAAATTGGATCATTTGCAAATTTGCAATTCTAATAAGATTCCCAAATTTGACTCGACTGCAGCGTCATAAAGTTCATCAGTTCAGTACAGCCAGGATGAGTGAGTAATCCCTCACATGTTGCAAATGAAGAAGACTGGGCAGTGCTGTGGACATGACACTTTGTTTTAAAGTTCTACTTTAGTATTTGAGTCATGATAGATAATTTTCTGTCATATATATATATATATATATATATATATATATATATATATATATATATATATATATATATAGATAGATGCTTTATTGATCCCGAGGGAAATTCAGAGTATCCAGTAGCAGGCTACAAAGACACACAAGACATAGCATGCAACATCATTACAAAATCAAAACATTAGAAATTACCTGCAGCCAAAACCCCCTCCCACACAGCCATATATCAATTAAGAAAAACAAAACAGACTTAAAAAGGAATTATACATAATTGATTCCGAGGGAAATGAAATAAGTAGATAGTAAATTGTTATTGATAAAGTTTTATAGTCACTTAAGCCTTAAGTATCCACCCAGAATGTGTCTGTAAGAATAAATATCAGTGTAATCAAGGAATACTTTGAAGTGATACAGACCCCATGCTGTGATTTCCACTGCAAAGTCATGTGTTTCTTTTTAAGTTTAGTGCCAACTGAATGAATGAAGATCACAACCTTGTTTTGGTATTTTTTTTGGCCCATTTTTATTTTATTTTGAAGAGAGAACTTTAATTCTCTAACTCTAATTCTTATTTGCTTTTCTGACATTTTGTTATTTAGTCTCCTGCCAAGTGCAGAGGTTGTCTCTTTTTTTTAACTTTATTTTGAGGGACCAACCATTTTTCCATTTCACCTACAATGAAGTGCCTGATCGTGTCTGTCCCCCTCCAGCAAGGACAGACTTAACACCTGAGTCTAATTTGTTGACTAAAAAGAAACTCTTTGAATAATATATATCAAGACAAAAATGAACATTATTGAGTTACTTGGAGATTTTACCTCCAAATAATGGAGGATGACTCGTTTGTTTTGCTGTTCAATTTGCAGATTCTGCTTTCCTGAATGAAAATCTTACACCCCTCTTTTTTGTTCCTTGAAACACTTGTGCTCTTTTCTTATGGTGCATTGCATGTTTAACCAAATCTACCCAGTGCTCACTGAAGCCATTTACCACAACCTAATATGATACACAGAATATAGTTCTTTCCCCCTTTAAAACTCTCTCCTGTCTCACCATCAGTCCTCTGCAGAGGGCTTCACTCTCTGGATGAATAAGCTTTTGTCTTTGAAACAAATGTGCAAAAGAATAATAGGCAAACTTTTAGAAGCTGTTTCCAGAGTTTGCACATTGTGCTAAGCTGCCATTTAAAGTCCTGCCAATACCTGCAGCTAAGTATTGATCTCCCGAGTCCTTCTGAAGGCCTGAAGCTTTACAGCGTATTGATATATTATGTAGATTCACTTCGCTGTGTTTGGAAGAGCTGTCTGTGCGGTGATATAAGACCATGACAATCTCATTTATTTATATGACATGGGCATTATGGATTTCAGAGATGGCTTCTGGGGCTGCAAATACATTATGATTTTGGAAAAAAAGACATTCATTACTATCCATCCACCATATATGTTTGGAAATGTCCTCAAATAAATGGAAAAACACAAATAGACTGGAAAAGATTTGAAGTTTCAGAGAGTACGGCGTCAGTTTCCTGTTTGTAATGCAGGTGTTGATGCTGCTTTGAGGGAGAAAACAGGATTAGGGAGTAAAGTAAATTGCACAGTCACTTTGTGACGGGTGCCGAGGCTGTATTTCCCTGTGACACTCCTGCTTCACAGACTGACTTAAACACAGATGACAAGGTGTTGCTATGGAGACCTTGGTGAGCAACCTGCAGCAGCCTATCCATGAACAGTTTATGCAAACACAAAGATGAGTGTATCTATATAGCTGTGTGTTGTGGAAAACATCAAAGGCAGACGATTAAACAGGCAAGGGTTGTTTTCAGTTAAACAAAGGAGCAATTGGACATAAAGATGTTGAGAAAATGTATACTGACAATGAACCATACTCACATGAGGAATAGTGCGTTTTACCTAAGACAAGAAAAAAAAAAAAGACTTGTCAGTGATTGAAATCATTTTGGGTTGTGCTGTTTCAAGTGATTTAAACAAAGACAGATGCATAACGTGTAAAATTTTGAGGAAATAATTATTTAAACCAGCCACTTCGATAAAAAGAAGACAATTATTGTTGAATGACTGTATGTGTTGGTATAGACGTGGGTCTGCAACTTTTAAACACTGCTAACTTCAAATCCTTTTTTAAATCTAAAATAATGATAAAACTGCATGTTTTCTTTTTTTTTCTTAATATATCTTAAGTCTATGTTTAAAAATATGCACCAGAAATTATACTTAAAGTTTCACTTGCTGAAATGATAGCATCATCACATACGGATCTCTTGACTTGTTCATGGCACTTTGGAAGAGTGGACCTCAAACACCAAGGTCTTCCCGTAGCTCTGCCTCCAACAGATCTTCAGCCAATCAGACTTAAATGAGTTTGTGGAGTGGGGGCCATAAGGAGAGACAGCAACTAAAATGAAGCATTTTGTGTATATATGCTTAACAAATTTATCAGACCACCTGTGGTAAAAACATCAAGATGTGCTTTAACTCTGATTATTCCTTTAACAGAAATTTCCCTTGGCTTCAACATTTTCAACAGTGGTGACTGATTTTATGCTTTTATACCCAAATTAAAGCCAGAAAAATTGAATTCTCCGAGAAGTCAGAAATCTATCAAAAAAATAAACTACTAAAACACTTTTCTTTGTTATTTGAGAACAATAATGAGCAAGATTTGTCAGTCAAATTATAAAAATGTGCTTTACTTTTTTCCCTGCTTTTCTAAAATAGTACATCTGAGAATTCATGGATTAGAAAAAACAAGAATTATATTGAAAACTGATCTTCAGTGAATCACAGATAATTGAGGAGAAAACCAGTTGAGGTTTATTCATCTGGAAAATGGAGGAGAAATTGATTGTATCTTGGGAGTTTGATTTGATTAGTGCTTTGCATGGAAGCATCTGCAATTTTTGTGCAAAAACGTAGCCAGCAAAAGCTCCAAAGCTCTAAAACCATCACCAACAATAAATGTTTCCTACCAAAAATTAAGTGATTAAAAACTTCTGTTTCATTTAGGAGCTATGGCTAATCTTTAATTGTTTGGTCAAAGTTTAACATGATTTGGAGTTTTATGTGGCCACTTGGTTTCTAAAACAGTTCTTCTTGAGTTTGGATTTTCTATAGCTGTTTGTGACACGTCACCATGACCCACATAAAAACACAGTTTCCGTCATCATTTCTCTTCGCTGGTAAAATGACCTAAAAATTGAATAATTCTGGGAACTATGCAAAAAGGCAAAGCAAATGACCATTATGATTATGCATCATTGAAATTCAGATGAAAAAGATGAAGCCCCCTATTTTGTAACATCCATCAATATGGTAATTTTAACATTTACTCCCCCTGTTCTCTGTTTCTTGCCTCTGTACTTTCTACTTTCAGAGACTTGAAAGCACAGCAATAAACCCCGCACACACAACACACTCTGCGGCATCAACAGAGCCACTCTGAGTAGGTAAATTTGCCTTTTTTCTTCTTACCTACTTATTCTGGTTTTAAAATTCCAAAATATTAATCACCAAATTATCTTTCTTCTGATTCATTTGCCTCAGGCGCTCCAGTCTCCAGAAAAATCCCTGATGCTCCACCAAAGTATGCAAATGACAGAGGAGTTTTTGTAATTAACAGAAACATAAAAAAACAGCCAAATGCACTGTTTTAATAACATTGCATCCTTTTTAAAGCATCGTGACATCTCAAGAAACAGAGGAGATTAAGCAGTA